>CM072929.1:73022799-73107799 GCA_036971965.1 Nyctalus aviator
GATACAGTTTAAAGTTAAATGTGCGGCCCTGGCCATGAGCTTGACCGCCCAGCCCTTAAAGACTTACTGATGAGGCGAGCGGGGATGTTAATACCTATTGCTTTTGCTCGATTAGAATGAAACTGTCAACAGTTTGTTTATAGGCGAAACCAACATTTCCAAATGTGATAGCGTTAGACTTGGTACAAGACCCACTGAGGCTGCACACAGACCGAGATTTTAATGTAACGAGTGCGCAGAGCTCATCCGCAGGCCTCGGCTTCCACAGTGACACTCACCTTTAAAAGCGCTTGTGTGTCGGCTTGAGCATAGCAGCAAAGAAAAGCCTCCACAGCCATCTGAAAGGACTCTTACGATAACCTCCCACTTTCTGCCCAGCCTGCGTGGCTCTCCCTCATGCTTGGTGCTTCTATCTCTCTCCCTCTCTCTTCCTCTCTGAAATCAATAAAAATATATTAAATAAAATAAAAAATAATCTTCAACTTTTCAACCCAAATCTATGTGAGATTAGAATTCCCCCCCCATATATTTCTTTCTTTTCTTTTTTAAAATATTTTTTATTAATTTTTTACAGAGAGGAGGAGAGAAGAATAGAGAGCTAGAAATGTCGATGAGAGAGAAACATCAACCAGCTGCCTCTTGTACACCCCCTACTGGGGATGTGCCTGCAACCAATGTACATGCCCTTGACCGGAATCAAACCTGGGACCTTTCAGTCTGCAGTCTGACGCTCTACCACTGAGCCAAACCGGTTTTGGCTCCCCCATATATTTCAACCAAAACAACATATTAGAACAGATTGAACACTGAAGCAAGTGTGAGGATCCAGCCATTTCAGGAAGCCGGACACTGAAGGGATGTGCAAAAATGTAAACAATGCCACTCTTCTCCTTTCTTTGTTTTGAAAATAGTTATTTTAATAAAAATATTACTTATGTTAATATGTAATTAAACAGTTATAATTATAATGAAATAGGTACATATCAGTACAATGAATGCTGAAAACTATAAAATGTAGATTTTTTAATAAATGGAGAAAAAAATGGAGAGACATTTCATGGTTTGAGACATGAAGAGACATGGAGAGACATGAACATGGTTTCATGTTCATGGTTTGGAAGGCTCAATAGTTCACGTGTTAATTATCTCCAAATTGATTGTAGATTTAATGCAGTCTCAAAATTCCAAGGACTCCTTGTAGCTATAAACAAAACTTCTATGGAAATATAAGGAATTAGAATAGCCAAGATAATTTTTAAAAAAGAACGAATTTGGAGGACTCACCTACCCAACTTTAAGATCCATTAGAAAGCTATAGCCATGGAGCAGGGAGGCACTGGTGAAATGACAGACATAGGCCCGTGGGACAGCTTGAAGAGTCAGAACTACGTGCACACAGAGATGCTCAGCTTTGACAAGAGGCAAAGGAATTGGATGGGAAGGGCAGTCTCTTCGACAAATGGCGCTGGAGCCACTGGGCTCCCCTCGAAAGCAAACAAACAACACCATGGACCTTCATCGCCACCTCAACAGGATCCAAGGAGTAACTCAAAATGGATCCTAGGTCCAAAGGTAAATCATGAACCAATAACATTCTTGAGAGAAAATATCTGAGAAATTCTTCATGAGTTTGGATTTGGCAAAGACTTCTTAGCATAATCCAAAAGGGGGAAAAATTGATAAGTTGGAAGGCACCAAAGTAAGGACAAAATTAAGAGAATGAAAAGACAAGCCACACAGAGAGAAAATATTTACAAATCAAAGACTAGTATCTACTTATTAGAGAAATGCAAATTAGTAGCATAATGAGATGCCACTACTCACCTAGTGGAATGGCTACAATAAAAAATGCTGGCAAGAGCCAAAACTGGTTTGGCTCAGTGGATAGAGTGTCAGTCTGTGGACTGAAAGGTCCCAGGGTTTATTCTGTCCAAGGGCATGTACATTGGTTGTGGGCACATCCCCAGTAGGGGGTGTGCAGGAAGCAGCTGATTGATGTTTCTCTCTCATCGATGTTTCTAGCTTTCTATCCCTCTCCCTTCCACATATATATATATATATATATATATATAATATATATATGTTTTATTGATTTAAATAAACCAAGTTCTCCCTTGTCTCAGGACCCCTTGCTCTTTATTAACACAATTTGTCCTAAGGCATGGTAGATATACACTTCAAAGGCCAGGGTTTAGTTTACAGAGTCCACTGTCAGATTGGTGAATTACCTCTGGCTGTTCCTGTGTTTGGCCAGGAGGAAGCAGTAACATGTAGATTAAGATGCCCTTAGCTGTCTGGCAGCAAGCAATCATTCATGCATCCCTTTCAGGTTTGAGGAAATGCCCTCAGCCATCTCCAGATGATTCAGCCCTAATGACATGCTGGAATTGGCTTCCGGCAAGGGAGAGATAGAAGCATCAATGATGAGAGAAAAATCTCTGATTGTCTGTCTCCTGCACGCCCCAAACTGGGGATGAGCCTGAAACCTGGGCATGTGCCCTGGCTGGGAATCGAACCGGGACCTCCTGGTTCATAGATGGATACTCAGCCACTGAGCCCCGCTGGCCGGGCTGATTTGATTTCAAAAAGAAAAGTGACGTTTCTTGTATCTCAGTGACATGGAGCAAATCCCTGCCGGCTCCACAGATGCCAGTTGGAAGCCCCAGGGATGGATGAGGTAACCCCGTGAGCATTTACCCTGCAAAGAGCCTGAGGGGTCTCCCCAGAGCTCTGTGGAGGAGCCTATAGGCGGCGGCGGGAGGCCCAGCCAGCGCTCCAGAAGGGGAGCTGGGAGGAGCCGTGGAGTTCCTCCACGCAGGGAGCACTCCGCTGTGAAATGCTGCAGAAAGTGCCAGGAAGAAAGTGTCCACCAGAGGTCGCCACATGGCGGTTCGCTGACGTGATAAGGCCGGAACCAGTGGTTGAGGGATCTGTGGAGGATTAGAATGTGTGTCCCCTCATGGCCCTGCACGTTGGCTCCATTGGCTAATCAGTCAGATGCCACTGGAGCAGGGACAGGGCCCGTAGCCATTCTGGTCCATTGGATGAGAGAGCAGGGTGAGCTCCACTCAGTGAAGCTAGAGAAACCACCTCTAGGGGGCGTCCATCTGCCCATGTCACCTCCAGGGAAGATCAGCCCTTTCCTATAATAAGACCAAGAGGGCAGTTGATGCAGAGGAATGGTACATTTCCCGAGACCTGGAGGTTTATCCGATGTTCCCGCTCCTATCTCATTTGTCTGTGGGACCTGGAGGTGAAGGGCCTTGGCCCTCTTGCTGCAATTTCAACATTTTTGAGAGGTCACACTACTATACCAATAACTGCCCTGGGTGTTTACCTGTGTCATCCCATTTAACCCCGCAGCACGTGAGACAGACACACCCACCTCACAGACAGAGAAATGGAGGTCAGCCTGTCCCAGATCACTCGGCTATGTAAGTGGGGGAGCTGGGATTTGTACCTCCAGGTACTTCCATTCTGACGCCAGTGCTCTCTCCTCCATGGCGTGTGTAATTAGAAGGGTTCATTCAAAGGAGATTCCCAACCCAGCCAGCGGGGCTCAGGGGCTGAGCGTCGACCTATGAACCAGGAGGTCGCGGTTCAGTTCCGGGTCAGGGCACAAGCCTGAGTTGCAGACTATCCTCAGTGGGAGGTGTGCAAGAGGCAGCCGATCAATGATTCTATTTCACTGATGTTTCTATCTCTCTCCCTCCCCTTCCTCTCTGATATCAATAAAAATACATTTAAAAAACAACACAGACGAACAAAGAAGATCCCCAGGGCTCTCCTTGTGTGAAAGTGAAGGATTCTGGGCCTCAGGCTGGGCAGAAGACAGCTTTTGTTCTCTCCTGCCCTGCTGGCAGAGCTGAGCTGTGCAGGCCAATGGTTAGTCCTCTTGGCGGACTCACCTGGTAAAGCCTCCTGTCCGGACAGTCCAGCTGCCTCCCTGCAGAGCATGGACCCCCGTGTTCTCAGGGAGGCCCTTGGTCAGACCAGCATGGAGCCTGCCGCCCGGGCGGGGCTGGGGCGTAGATTACCAGGAACAGAAGCCTGGTGTGCGGAGGAGGTGGGGAATGAATGGCATGTGCCTCTCAGAGCCACCCTCCCACGTCAAGGTGACATGGAGGTGTCTGGCCTGACAGCTTGTCATGGCCTGGGCGAGCCTCCGGAAATCACCCACCTGGGATGAGGGTGGGACGTGCAGGGGGCCTCCTCCCACTCGTGATGCTTGTCCCAGGTTCTGGAAACTGCGTGGTCCAAGCCTCTGGCATGTGACACTCTGAGGGGTGTGCCAGCCGCTCTGGGGGGTCGCCCCGGCCCCTCGCACAGCGGAGGTCCAGCGGAGAATAGAAGGACCCCCACGGCCAGGAGGCAGACCCCATGAGGCCACAGAGAGCTGGATTCCACCTGATTTTGAAAAGTAGCTTCTCAAATGGGACAGCCTGGATTCAAAGGTCAGCGCCACCACTTAGAGTCTGGGGACACTTATTTCATTCTCCTTTGTGTCTTCTTGCATAAAACAGCAACAATAGCCACGCTCAAGTGTCCTTCCTCATCCCTGCCGCCCTGTCTGCTCGCCTACCCTTCAGGATGCATCTCACCACGCCACCCCGGGAGGCCTCTGGCACCACTGGTGGCTGCTCCACCCGTGCCCCACAGACGGTGTCCGGATTCAGCCACAGCGTCTACCACACCGTCACAGCCGTGAGCCCCGAGGCCGCCGCTGCGTCTTCATATCCCCAGGCCTGGCTGGGCACCCGGACCAGCCAGCCTGGTCCGGCGGGAGCATGGGTCCATAAAGGAATGGGGGAGGAAGTGAGCCGGACCCAACGCCACGGAACCAAAACTCAGAGCCCGCACGGAGGATGTCTGGGCAGCTGGTGGACCATCTCAAGTTCCCACCTCGGGTCCCAGGACAAATCCAGTGACAACATGTTCACACAACTTTTATTGCGGACGGCCATGTCCAGGCTGGGGGAGGTCACGGCTGCTGCCCCTCCCTCCTCCCCGCTTCAGAGCACGTAGCCAGCCCTCCGCCACTGCCTGGTCACCAGCCACTCCTCCTGCTCTGCCAGGGCAACTCCCCCCGGGCTGCCCGCCGTGGCTGGGGGGGGTGGGTTGACCTGCTTGGACCCTGTCTTGGGAGCCACAGCCCACCCGACAGGCCCGGGCGGGGAGAACGGGAGGCAGGAGCGGAGTGAGGCTGGGAGGTCCAGGGCTCGAGGGGGGGGCAGGGGGGCAGTCAGAAGGGCCGTGGGGGCGGGGAAGGGGGGTGGGGACTGGGGGCAGTGTCCGAGTTCTCTCCATGGCAACTTTATGTCGCAGTCCGGGAACAGCAGAGAAATGGAAGGATGGAGAGAGCAGAGGAAAATCTCCAAAGTCCCAGACCCCTGGGAAGGAGGGTGCCGTGTGCGGCTCCCTGCCTCCGGAGCCGAGGGGGACCAGCTCACGCCTGGGAGGAGCCCGAGTGGGCGCCAGGGCTCTCCCTGCCCTGGGTCTGCGCCTCCCCGAGGCCCGCTCCCTGCGGAGGCCCCGGAGCCCCAGGCCCGGAGCCGGGAACCCGCCCAGCCCGGGCGGCCAGCCCATGGGCCCTCAGAGCACTCGGCGTGACCGTGCTCGCTCTCCAACGGCAAGCATTTGGGGAGAATCTTTAAAAATACATCCAACTCTGTTTCTTAAATATAAAAATAAAGTCAAGTCCACACCCGGCCGCCGTGACCAACACGATCGGTGATCTGTCTACACGGTCGGCCTGGCGGGCGTGGCAGCCACGCTCCACACACCGCGCTCTGGAGCGTCCTCCTGAGGGGCAGCCGGCGTGGACGGGACCGCCACCATCCCGACAGCGCTGGTGTCACCAGGCAGTGGGCACTGCGTGTCCTGAGCCAGTCTCCGAGCCCAGGTCGGAGGGCGACAATTCCCGATGTGTCTCCTCCTTCCCGGCGTGTCTGTTCCGCGCGGACACACCTGTGGGTGTGCCCCGTGCCACACTGTGGTTCCCAGTGTGTCCAGCCTGGGGTTTGGGAAGAGCTGACCACCCTCCTGGTTTCTGAAGACCTTGGGAGAGCAACCACACACATGCACATGCACGCATGACCCACACATGCGCTCGCGCGCGTGCCCAGACTCACACACACACACACACACACGCACACACACACGCACACACACGCACACGCACGCACACACACGCACATTGCATGTCCTCTGAGCAGCAGCAGGGAACGGCCGGAGAAGGTTGGGCCTGAGCAGGTGCCGTGGCGGCCTCACAGCCTGGGCAGCCGCGGTGAGGTAGGCAGGGCTCAGGGCTTCCGGAGGCGCACCTCGCTCTGAGGAGGAGGGACAGGGCGGTGAGCTGGGGCCCAGAGCCAGACCGGGCCCTCAGAGCCTCCACCCAACCCGCCTGTCGGCTAGCACTCTCAGAGAGGAGGGAAGGGACAGTCATGGAGATGGGCTCTGAGCCCCGGCAGCTCCCCTGCCCCTCTGAGAGCCACTGTCCCGCCCTCAGCGGGCAGAGCACTGGCCTTCCAGCGTAAACACTGCCCGGGTGAACCTCCACTTCCTGCCACCCACATTCCGCCAGGGACCCATTTCCAGGAGGAGAGTCCTCCCTCCTGGCCCCTCCTCCTTGGCCCCTCCCCATTCCCCCTGCTGTCTGTGGCCCCTGGCCTGTGTGATGCACAATGTGCCCCTCTATCCCGGGGGGAGGAGCAACATTGCCCCCCCCACGACCCCCCCCACCCCTCAGACTCTGCCCCGTCCAAGGACAAGGAGTTCAGAGCACCGGGTCGCGGGGCTGGCCCAGGGTGGGACTCCTGTCCTGTCCTGTCTTCTGCGCTTTGTGACCCCTGGCAGGGGAACGTGAGGGGTCGCTGAGAGCAGGGAAGGGCCCTCTTCCCAGTGACCTGTGGGCACTGCCCCCGCCTCCCCCGGCCGGCGGTGCCCACAGCCTCACCTCCATCTTGCTGTAGATCCAGGGCAGGAGCTCGGTCACTTTGGTGTACACGCCGGGCTTGTTCCTCTGGCCGCAGCCCGTCCCCCAGCTGGTGACCCCTGCCAGGTACCAGCGGTTGTTCTGCTCACAGACCAGGGGCCCCCCGCTGTCTCCCTGTGGTGAGGACACGCTTCAGCAGTCAGCAGAGCGGGGAGGGAGCCTTGTGCGGGAGAGCTGGGCACCGACTCCCCTCTGACCCGGCACCTCTGCCTCCCGCTGGCCCTGGTCCCGGAGTCTGAGCACCCCCGGAGCCCAAGGGCCCCCCCCGCAAACCCAACCCCTTCGGAGCCCGAGGCCCCAGGAGCCTGAGCCTCCGGAGCCCAACCTCCCCAGAGCCCGAACCCCCGAGAGCCCGAGCCCCCCCTCAACCCAACCCTCCTAGAGCCCGAACCCCCCAGAGCCCGAACCCCCCAGAGCCCGAGCCACCCCCCCCGAACCCAACCCTCCTGGAGCCCGAACCCCCCGGAGCCCGAACCCCCAAGAGCCCGAACCCCCCCGGAGCCCGAGCCCCCCGGAGCCCGAACCCCCCAGAGCCCGAACCCCCCAGAGCCCGAGCCCCCCCCCCCCCGAACCCAACCCTCCTGGAGCCCGAACCCCCCGGAGCCCGAATCCCCTGGAGCCCGAACCCCCCGGAGCCCGAATCCCCCGGAGCCCAAGCCCCCCGGAGCCCGAGCCCCCCCGGAGCCGAGCCCCCCCACGGCTGCAAAACCCAACTCTCCTGGAGCCCGAACCCCCCCGGAGCCCCAGGCTCCCCCCACAAAACCCAACCCTCCCGGAGCCCGAACCCCCCCGGAGCCCAAGCCCCCCCAGAGCCCGAGCCCGAGCCCCCCCGGAGCCTGAGCCTCCGGAGCCCAACCTCCCAGGAGCCCGAATCCCCCGGAGCCCGAGCCCCCGGAGCCCGAGCCCCCCAGCAGCCCACCTGGCAGGAGTCGCGGCCGCCCCGCAGGTCGCCGGCGCACATCATCCGGGGCGTGAGGTAGCTGTCGTAGACCAGGAAGTCATTGCACTTCCTGAAGTCGATGAGGCTGACCTGCACCTCCCGCAGGAAGGGGGACGTCTTCTCTTCAGGGAGGGGGTCAGATGTCAGCTCCCGCCTTCCCACTGCCCGACCCCGACTCCCCCCTCGGTGTGGCCACCCAGACACGTGCGCCCACACACACCCTCACGCCAGACACCGCTCACTACACACGACAAAGCCAGACGGACATGGACACACGTCTCAGTCTGCCTTGCATGTTGCACAGGGCTTTTCTGTGTTCAAAGCGCTGTCCACTAGGGCCCTCCCTCCCTTGTTCCCGGTAGCTATGAGCTGGAGGAGGTGTAGTGACCCCCTGCAGATGGAGGAGGCCAGGCTGCAGGAGGGACTGGCCAATCACCCCAGTGGTCAGCCGGAAGCCTAGGCCAGAGAGAGAGCTCCCAGCCAGGCACGCTGAGCCGGGGAGCCCAGCCTGTGTCTCATGGGGCCGAACAGGCCTGGGCCATCTCCTGCGCCTGGAACAACCCTATAGGCCAACACCAGATAAGGCCGCGCCAGGGCCGTGATGGCCGCTCCCTAACCTGGGCAGGCACAGGTGCAAGCAACGCAGCCGCCATGCTACCCGCACGCCAGCACCCTCCCACCAGGAGGGGCGGCTGCCACTTCCTCGCCGATGGCAGCTGTAGACGCCAGGTGGCCACAGCCCCAGATGAGATAACTGAGGGACTTATCCTGCTCCCGACAGCTTCCGGTCTAAACACACGCTCTCTGGCTCTCCGTGGCGAGTGTCCCCCTTGGACAGGAGCAGAGCCCCACATGTTCGTTTCTAGAAGTTTCACGGTGGTCTTAGCCAGAGGGCATGGTCACATGACTGCTTTGACATACACACAGGTCACACAGCCCCACCCAGGCCCGTGAGATCGGAGACCCAAACCCTCATTAGCTAGGCCTTCCCTACCCCCAGCACGTCACCCCACACACTGCACACAGATACGTTTGCATGCATGTGCGCACGCGTGCACAAACACACACACGCGCACGCACACAGCCTAGCACCCAGCCTCTCACCATCTGTCTCCTTGGTCTTGCCGAAGCCTGTGATCCAGCAGGTCTCGCTGAGGCTGAAGGTCTGCCCGTGCATGGGGAGGCAGGCCGGGTGGATGTGGGCTGCAAGGACAGTGCACGTCAGTGGAGGCACCGAGCTCTCGGCGTGGGGGGGGTGGTGGTGGGGGTGTGTGTGTGGAGGGACAGGGGACTAACGTCCTAGGAGCCTCTCCTTGTTCTCGGAGAAGTTCTGAGTCTTCCAGGACTCATTTTCTTTCTTCCTTTCTTTCAAAATCCTCACCCGAGGATAGCTTCCCAATGATTTTAGAGAGAGTGGAAGAGGGAGGGAAAGACAGAGAGAATTATCGATGTGAGAGAAACACATCAATTGGTTGCCTCCTGCACGAGCCCTGACCAGGGCCGGGGTCAGAGAGAAGTCTGCAAGCGAGGTGCATGCCCTTGACTGGAATCCAACTCAGGACCCTTCTGTCCATAGGCCGACGCTCTATCCACTGATCCACACCAACTAGAGCCAATCACTTTATCTTGGCCCCCCAGTCCGCAGGGTGCTACAGAGTCCCCAAGCATCCTGATGCAGGGGGGCCGTGTGGGCAGAGGGTTGTGCCTGGAAGCTCCCCTGGACCGAGAAGATCCTGGTGACCGGGTGCTCTATCCCGGGAGTGGCTCCCCTGCCCGTCCATCAGAGCAAGGAGCAGTCACGGGCGAAGTCCAGTGGGATGGCCGCACTGTCTCAGGGAGTGCCCAGCCTGGCTGGGAGGGCCCCTGCCGGTGGCCAGGACCCGAGGCTCTCCCTCCAGGCAGACAGCCTCCCTCGGCAGGAAGGCGCACCCTCCAAGGCACACGCCACAGCATCGCTGCTCACTGGCTCCGCGTCAGAGACAATGAGAGGTGCAGGTGCTGCTGTGGGTCACTCCATGTGCTCCCCTGAGGACACGCTTCCTGCAGCGGGCACGGACCATCACATCCCCTTCCCGAGAAGAACATGGGCACTGACACATATCTGCCATGTTCTCAGCTACTTGCTTTGCTCACTGCAGCTTCCTGCACCTGGAATATACACTGAGGGCCAGAGTATGATGATCTCTGAACACACAATAATCTGGCCACTCAGTGTGTGTGTGTGTATGCATATATTAGAGGCCCGGTGCATGAATTCGTGCATGGATGGGGTTCAGCCATACTGGCCAGGGGGAGGGGATATGGGCGGTTGGCCGGCCTGCCTGCTGGTCTAACTCCTGGTCAAGGGGACAATTTGCATATTAGTCTTTTATTATATAGTACATTCACCGAGTGGCCAGATTATTATGCGTTCAGAGATCATAGGCTGAACTAAGATGCTCAGTAACTTTGAAAGAGAGAGAAGGAGGGAGGGAGAATGAATGTTAAATTCCCCTACAGCCCAGCTGGCATGGCTCAGTGGTTGAGCATCGACCTATGAACCAGGAGGTTTGTTCCCAGTTAGGGCACATGTCTGGTTTGCAGGCTCAGTCCCCAGTGTGGGGTGTGCAGGAAGCAGCCGATCAATGATTCTCTCTCATCATTGATGTTTCTCTCTCCCTCTCCCCCCTCTCCCTTTCTCTCTGAAATCAATAAAAACATATTTTAAAGAAATTCTCTTATAAATTGGGCTTTGGCATCTAACATACCTGTCTGCTTCAGAGTAAACAAAAAATAAATGAAGGGATAGTATCAAATATTAACAAATATGCAAACCACCATCTCTTAAAATGTGCTCTCCCTAGTTTTGCCACACGGAGCCTGGAACATCTGAACCTGTTACATATTCCGCTGATTTTATGGGGAAAGGATGTTTCCCAGTGGGTTTCCATGAGTTCTTTCTGATGCTCTGTGACCGCAAGGTGCATAGCCTATGTGTGGCGACTGCACCTGCTCTCATTTCTAAGCCAAGAGTCAGGTCCAGGTCTGGCCCAGGATGGCCCTCACCGGGCCTGGGACTCCTCTGGCCCGCAGAGAGGGGGGATGGCTGCATATGGTGGGCAAGGCCTGTTAGGAGGAGCGGGGGGAGGACGGGGCCTGCCCACGGGAGGCTGTGGCTCAGGCGGGGTAGTTCTGGGTCAGCCCGGCCAGCTAGGCTCCGCCAAGGCTCCCTCCTCCTCACCCCACCGGACCAGCTCGCTCACTGCTCTGACTCACCACCCGCCCCGCCTCCGAGGTAAGGTGCGTGCGGGAGAGGCGGCTGACGGGCCAGAGCACAGGAAAGGCCGGACGAACCAGAGAGCCGTCCCAGGCCCCCGGCAGCCCGGCCCGCTGAGCCACCCTGCCTCTGAGAGCCTCCCGGTCCCGCCGGGCCCGCTAGAACCCATGCCCCACCCCTCGGCCCCCCACCTTCGGCCCCCTGGCTGTCTGCTCCATTTGCACTTGCAACCCCGGAGCCCATTCCGCAGCGGGCGCCGTGGTCGGCAAGTGAATGACCGAGAGTGGCCTCCCTGTCCCCTGGGAACTTCAGTCGCGTTTCCGCGTGTGCCTCCCTGGTCCTTAGCACCCCCTCACGGCAATGGGGTGTCTGCACATGACTCCCTGGTGTTCCGAGGGCCAGCCCTGCCGCCCAGAGCTGAGTGGGAAGAGCGGTGCCGGGAGCTGGACCACCGGCCGGTCCTGCAGCTGCCGCCACAGCTCCATCTCCTCCGTGTGAACTAAGCCGACACGGGCCTGCCCGCAGGGCCGCTGTGCAGAGCCACAAAGTCACAGCTGCCGCACGCCTACCGTGCCTGCCCCTGGCGAGGGCTCCGTGACCAACGGGGAGAACATGCGATCTACCTGTTCGGGAGCCTATGACATAGCCATGGCCCTGGCCCGGCACCTACTTGCAATGGAGGCTGTGTCATTTGGGCAAACTCATGTCCAACCTCTGGGCCTTAGCTTCCCTAATTGTAACACAAAGGTGTCCCTGAAGTGACCTCTGAGCCCGACTCCGCACACTGAAGCTCTGCCCACCCCGGGGCTGGCAGGTGCTGCCCAACGGAGGGCTGCGGACACGCCGCCGGGTGTGAGCGTGGACGCACGCACCGGACAGGGCCAGGGGCTTGGAGAGGCGCATGAGGGCGATGTCGTAGTCGTCCTGCTCGTCCGAGTAGTTGCCGTTGATGATGATCTGGGCGATGGAGGCCGCCTCGGGCAGCTGGTGCAGGTTGTTGGTGCCGGCGTACACCTTCCAGCCCTCCAGGACCTTCTCCCGGGTCCTGCGGGGCCACAGGGGAGCGAGACAGTCACCTGCCGCCGCCCGCCGCAGGGCAGCTTGTGCACACACAGGATGGCGTGTGCTACTCACAGTACTGCATGTGTACACACAGGCTGCACCTTGGGCCCCAGCGTGGTGGCAGGAAGAGGTATGACATGGCCTCCGGAGGCGCCTGTCTTAGCTCAGAGGTCCAAAGCAATGCCCCCTCTCCCCCAAGGCATTTGGAGCCTGCCCCTGCACCCTCCAACAGAAAGGGAGGGGCCGGGCAGGATCTCTGGGAGCAGTCACCCCACTGTCTCCTCTGCGCGCCCCAAAGATCAAACCAGGGCTGTGCACATCTCAGTATCACTGTCCTCAGTGGAAGCAGGTTCTCCGCAGGACCAAGTGGCCCCCGAGGACTCCCTGCTGGGCCGGTGCCCCTAGGCGGCTCTCTGCCCACGCTCCCGGAGGCCTGGCGGCTACTCCGACCCCTCCCCAACCCCTCAGGTCCCCAGACAGGGTCCTGATTCCCCCGGCTCCTCTCCTGTAAGTCTGGTTCCAAAACCAGCAGCCAGGAGCCAGCGCGGGGCCCTCAGGGCAGGCTCCTCCTGCCGCCCGCTCTCCCTGGGGCCCCAGGCAGCAGCAGCGTCTCCTGCCGGGCCTGGTGCCCAATAAGATGCCCAGGACCAAGGGTCTGCTGCCCGCCATGGCAGGGCCCCGGCTGCTGGAGAGGGAGGGCGGCCTCATACCAGCCCTTCCCGTGACCCCGGACCCCACGGCCTCGCATCACCTGGCCCCCAGCACTTACACGAAGAAGCAGTGGGCCGCCGTGAGCACCCACTGGGCGTCGATCAGGGTGCCCCCGCAAATGTGGGTGGTGCCGTAGTGCAGGCTCACTTGCCACGGCCACTTGCTCTCGGGGGCCAGAGCCCCGCCCACGATCCGTCCGGTTGGGGCCCTCAGTCCGCAGTCTGGGGGAAGCAGAGAAGGTGACCTGTCAGCGCTGCTGCTCTCCCAGCCCTGCCAAGCTCCCCGGGCCCAGGACGGCTCAGGCTGTCAGTCCGAGGGCACCCCCCGGCCCGTGGACACCACTCTGCCCACTGGGTCTGATAGGGCCCAGTGCTTCCTGCCCAGCCAGAGGCTGACCACCTGGAACCACCCAGCAGGGGGTCTGGTCCTAGGCAGTCCCTCTTTCCTCTGCCTGTTCACCCCTCCTCAGATTCAGCAAATGCCCAATGGGTGCCCGATACCCCCTCTGTCAGGAGCCCGGGAAGCCCATCCATCTCCACGACCCTCAGGTGAAGGTGCTGTGCTGGGACCGCCATCTCTCCCTAGAGCCAGAGCAGACAACCTCCACGGCACAGGGGCTTTGTGCCCCCGGGGCTCCTCCGTGGCCGGCTCACGCAGTGGGAGCCCTTCGTTCCAGGGAGCATTCTCCGGCACCGCCCGGGGTGTCAGCCCCCAAAACCGCGGGCAAGGGGGGCAGCCTTGGAGTCTGTGCAGATGTGCTCTTTCCTCTGCCGGGAGACGGAGTGAGGAACCAGAGTGTCTGGCGTGGCACTCCGTCCCGCTCAGAGGAGCACCCCAAAGGCCATTGCTGAGAACACTGTCCACTCGGGTCCAATGACCAGCGTGGGCTTAGGGGTCAGACCTTTGGTCAGAGGTCAGCTCCTCCCCCACCAGAGGCCTGACCTGAAGCTGGCAAACACTTCCGTTTCCTTTCAACGCGGGGACAGTAGAGGTCCCTGCCTCCCGAGAACTTGCTCATGCTGGTAAGGAAGCAGGCAAGCGCCTTGCGTATAACACAGTGGGGAGCTGAGGCCAGATCCAAGCCTCTGCCTGTGGCCAGAGGGGCTGTTAGCGGCCAGCCCTGCTCTCCAGGCCTCTGCCCCCGCCCAGAGCCCAGAGTGAGTCCAGTGTGCTTCTCTGGTGTGAGCGGAGCCGCTGGGCTGAGGTCAGGGCAGGGAAGGCTGGGCTGGAATGGTCCAGGTGCCTTCCGGGAACCCTGGCCTTGAAGCAGGCTTGCTGGCTAAGCCCCTCTTCCTGGTGGACCCCGGGCCAGCCCTGGCCCCCAGAGAGGCCCCCCCGCTCTGCCCCGATTCCCACCCACAGGCCACCGTCAGGAGGAAGAGCATCTTCTTACGGGAGCACTGGAGAGAGACGTACCGCTGGGAAGGGCATTCGGATCTGAAGGAGGAAAGACAGAGGTGGGAAAAGGGCATGTGAGCCACCTCTTCCAAGAAGCCTTTCCTGCTCAGCTCCTCTCCCATTTCCTTTGCACAAACACGTGGAGATTCTGACCTCCTCCCTGCGGTGGGAGGCCCCTTCGGTGTGCTCACCGGGCATGGAAACAGCCAGTAAGCCCCCCCCCCCCGCCTCCTCCCAGTGGCGGCCGCACACATTGCCCAGATCCCCATCCTCTGAGCCAGTGCCTCTGTTGTCCCAGCTTCTTCCACGACTGGGCAGGCAGCCCACCCCTCCTCTGGCAGGTTCTGCGATGCTCGCCAGCAAGGAGCCTGCAGGTCAGCTGGCCCAGAGCGGGCACTGCCGGCACAAGGCAGGCACCGGGAGCAGCCGGCTCCTTCCCTCCCTCCCACCCCTCCTCTGGAGCCTTGCTTCTGTCTCCCGTCTCCTGAGGTAGACACTGCCAGCTGTGAGTGCCCCCCGCCACCCCTCAGTGGGATGGGACCCGCGGGGCCACAGTGCGAAGCTGACACCTGGTGAGGAGGCGCAGGAGGAGGCATGCTCCGGGTGGGCCCTTTTACAGGCCCCTGGCACTTCCCTGCTGCCACTCCTCCCCCTGAAACCCTGCAGCGGGGTTCATTCCAAACACCTGGCCGACTGCTGGCCCCAAACTTACCGTCTCTGGCAGCCAGGCAACCTCTGGGGACACCCCACCCCGTGTGCTCTCTGCACCGAGCCTCAGCGAGGAGCCAGGAGCCAAGAGGCGAATGAGTTCCGGGTCTGAGGTGCTCCCGACACTCACAACGGGCTCCCTGACATCAAAGCCCCTGACCCCCTCACCCCGCTCACGGCCGGGCTGCTGGCCGCTCCGCACCTGTAGAGGCTTTCCTGGAGGGTGGAGTTGTATATGGAGACGGAGAAGCTGCTGATGGTGCCCTGGTAGGCCACCTCGCTGGTCCGGTAAGCACTGCCAGGGGAGAGGGAGAGTGAGCCCTCTGATACAGGCTCTTCTTCCACCCTCCCCCCACCCCCCACGCCCGGGAGGTCCTGGCCAGCCCTGGTGACGGGCGGGGTGTAGGGCAGGGTTGTCAGGCTCCATATGGCCTGACCCCGCCCACCTAACCCCGATTGCCCCACTAGCCCTATACTTAGCCCAGCTATGATCACACCCAGTGTGTTCTCTGCCAAGCCCAGCAGCCTCAGCCCCGCCCCTGCCGCCCAGGAACTTGTTGGAAATGCAGACTGAGCCTCAGCCCTCCTGCACCAGGGGGTCTGGTCCTGGGTTGGAATAGGCTCTGGGGGGACTCTGGCGCTCTTCCTGAGACATGCTGGCCTGGCCCCTTCCACCGGCATGGTGACCCGCAGACCCAAACCCTGCACTAAAGACTCTCATCAGCCCCGGCTGGTGTGGCTCAGTGGATAGAGGGTCCTACGGACCAAAGGGTCTGGGTTCAATTCTGGTCAAGGACACATGCCCAGTTGCAGGCAGGAGGCAGCCGATCCATGATTCTCTCTCATCACTGATGTTTCCATCTCTCTCCCTCTCCCTTCTTCTCTGAAACCAATAAAGATATATTTTTTAAAAAATGTCCAGAGTCTCCTGACGAGATCACCCAGACTCCCCTTGGCAGGTGGGAATGCTGAGCCTGAGGCAGGGACAGAGCTGGGACTAGTCCTCGTCCCCCAACCTGGTTTTCTAGCAGCTTCTTCCTGAGGGGGGAAGAGCCCTCAGCGAGGCCCTAAGCTCTTCTCCCCACGGCTTCACACACACAGACATACCCCAACATTACTTGACTTCAAGACACAGACCAAGGGGAGCATGGAGGTGACCACGTGGCCTGCGAACTGGGACCCCAGAGGTCAGAGCTCCCCTCCCCTCTTCCACCTCCTGGCATCAGCCGGCGGTTCGTATGCCGGACCCTGGCCGCCCTGCCCACTGCTCTCCCATTTGTGAGGTCAAGCCCGAGCCACGCTGCCACAGCGCACAGTCCACTGGAGGCGGCCAGCCCGAGCTTCCAGCTCCAGAAGCGAGGAGACTAGGCCTGCCAGGGGCCTTCGCTTCCAGGGGCCGGGGTGACCGCTCCCGGTGAGGAAGGCACGAGGGGCCAAGAACCGCACGAGTGGGTCCCACTGCAGAGCTACAGGGCTGCCCGCCCAGACCTGTGAGGCCCCAGGCCCGGGTAGTGCCCTCAGCCCTGGTCCCCAAGAGTCATGCTAATAAGAGGCCTCCGCACGGTGCCTGAGCCGCCCTGACGCCGGGAGGACCCCGGGAAGGTTACCTCTCAAAGCCCAGCTGCTGGCAGGCCTTCACAGAGTAGGAGCTGTTCCAGCTGTCGCTGCAGATGGGCACCCACTGGTGGGAGGAGCCCGAGTAGACTCTGAGCAGAGACTTGTCCCAGTCAAACCTCACTGCGGGCAAGAGGGGGGAGCAGGCCCTCAGCACCGGAGGCGCCTCGATGGGGGTGAGCTGAGGAAGGCTCTGAGAGGCCCCTGTCCTGAGACCCCTCGCTGAAGCCTGGGAGATGCCCGGGACCTTGGCTCCGGAGTGAGGGCATCAGCCAGTGCTTAGGCGCCCAGGACACTCGGTGAGGGCAGAGGCAGGGCAGGGGCAGGGGCAGGGTGGGGGCGGGGCCAGGGCAGAGGGCTCTCCATCCAGCAGGACCTGGGCCATCGCTGGGACAAGGGCAGACGCTGCCAGGAGCTGTCACCCCGAGAGGCAGTGACATGCTATACGCCGGTGTATGACCTATAATCCAATCATGTTCTCACTACACAGGCTCAGTCACAGGTGGACGCGGCCGTGGGCAGGACACACGGAAACGTGCAGCAGAGTGGGGGCACATAGGCTAACGCCCAGAGAAGGTAAGCGATTTGCCCGCGTCACACAGCACTCAAGGCCAGGTTTCAGACACAAATCCTCCCATTCACTGTCCATCACTTCCCATTCACATTTGCAGTCACCAGAGTGCACACATGGGTGTGCACACTCACGCACACACACACACACACACACACACACACTCACAGACCCTACACTCACACACACACGCATACACACGCACACACACACATACCTGCTCACACTCTCTCTCTCACACACACACACAGCCGTACACACACGCACACTCACATGCACACACACACACTCTCATACATACACACTCATGCATACTCACGCACACATACGCACGCGCACACACCCACACCCACACACGCACACACACACACACACACACACACTCACACATGCACACTCTCGTGCACGCGTGCACGCCCAGCCCGCTCACCGCAGCCCAGCTCGTCGCTCTTCAGCTTGCAGTCGGCCACGCCGTCACAGCGCACCGCGTGCCGGGGGCAGCTCTCCACCGCCTCCTTGTACTTGATCCTCGTGTGGCCCCTCCAGAAATAGACTGGAAAAGAGGAAGCACACAGTGCGGTCATGCCAGCCCGCGGCGAGCAGACACGGAGCAGCCCGAGGCCCGGGGTTCTGAGACACCGACCTGCAATCCCTCTCGGACTCTGGGGCTCTCGTCCCCCATCTGTATGGAGAAAAAGGCTACTCAGGAATGTTCCAGAATGCTCCAGAAAGCTCCTGCAAGCAGGGCAGCACCAGGCCGGCCGAGCAGCCACCCAGAGAGAGAAGGAGAGAGAGGGAGGGAGGTGTGGGGACGGCCTCGCGAGCCCCTGCCTGACGCTGGCCAGAGTGGGGGCCAGGGAACCATCCCGCAGGCCCGGGCCCCTCGGAGCCCTCGCCCCCGTGCCTCTGCCCTGCCGGTGGCAGACATGGCTAAGCACCGGCCTGCTCTCCGAGGAGGCCCTTCGGCCTCAGGAGCTCCTGGATGCTGTCTGCTCCTAGACCGCGAGGCCTCCTAACTCACTCCTGGCCCACACTGTGCTTTTAAATGCCTTCCCACCAGAGGGCCACGGAGGTGCTGCCGCCCAAGGGCACATGCCTCACACACCCTTTCCCCTCGCGCTGGCTCCCTGTGTCTGCCCCTGGGTCCCCCCCAGAGCTGTTAGCCCGCCTGCACACACCGGCCCGGGAAGCCAGAGGCCCTACTCCCCACCTGCTGTGCCAGCCCTGCCCCTGCTTCCCGCCCTCCACTCACTCCACCCTCAGGATAAAGGTTACCCGTGTGACCCTCAGGGGGAAGGCCACCTGTGTGACCCCCAGGGGGAAGACCACCTGTGTGACCCCCAGGGTGAAGATCACCTGTGTGACCCCCAGGGGGAAGGTCACCTGTGTGACCCCAGGGGGAAGACCACCTGTGTGACCCCCAGGGGGAAGGTCACCTGTGTGACCCCCAGGGTGAAGGTCACCTGTGTGACCCCCAGGGGGAAGGTCACCTGTGTGACCCCAGGGTGAAGATCACCTGTGTGACCCCCAGGGGGAAGACCACCTGTGTGACCCCAGGGTGAAGGTCACCTGTGTGACCCCCAGGGTGAAGGTCACCTGTGTGACCCCCAGGGTGAAGGTCACCTGTGTGACCCCCAGGGGGAAGGTCACCTGTGTGACCCCCAGGGGGAAGACCACCTGTGTGACCCCCAGGATAAAGGTCACCTGTGTGACCCCCAGGGGAAGGTCACCTGTGTGACCCCCAGGGTGAAGGTCACCTGTGTGACCCCCAGGGTGAAGGTCACCTGTGTGACCCCCAGGGGGAAGACCACCTGTGTGACTGCTCCTTCCAGGTTCAGAGGCCAATCCCTCCTGATCTGCGGGATGTGCCCACTCAGTGCCCACTCCCCTCCACGGCCTGTGCCCCGGACGGGCCATGGTCCCTTTGACGTCTGTGGGAAAAGCTCTGGGTGGGAGTCAGGCCTGGGCTCTAGTTATGCCCCCCTCCCTGGCGCTGGCAGGACCAGGGGCCAGAGGACTCAGGCATGCGGGAGCACGCCAGGAGCTGTGCCAGGAGGTCTTCCTGGGGCTCTCCGGATGGTGGGGGTCCCTGGAGGTACGGCCCTGCCCCCTTAGCCCCCACAGCTGGCACCCAGCCCTCCCCGCATTCCGGCTCTCGCACCCTGGCAGGTGCGTGGGGAGAGGGCGGGGCTGCTCACAGAGAGGAGGTGCCCCGCCCACTCCCAGGCCCCTGTGCTGGATCCCTAGCGGCCCCCGGACAGGGCCCGGGACACGTCCTGAGCATCGTTCCCAAAGAGGGGAACTCCTGCACCCAGAACAGGTTAGCTCAGTGTGGGGAAATGCTGAAACTTTCCCTAACCGGAGTGTTCATGTTCCCAGTGGGGTGTGTGCCAGATCTCCCTGACTTCTCATCACCGTGAAGTCTTTACGGGACTCTCCTGGGCACGTAGTAAGTTGAATGAATGAGTGAACGAGTGAATGAGTGAACGAATGAGTTCCATCTCATTTGAAGATGCAGAACCTGAGCTCTGAGTGGTGCACCAACCTGCCCAGCAGGAAGGACAGATGGGCCGGGAGCCCAGGCTTCTCTGACTCCCACACTCCTCACCCCCGGCTTCAGAGGGGCCTGGGGCACCGTGTCCGAGGCCGTTGGCAGTGGTGGCCTCCTGTTCCTGCTGTGCCCGGCACCTCCCCCATGGCCACACCCCGGCCCCCCGCAAGGTGCATGCCTCCTCCCCGCCCCGTCCACTCACAGAGCAGGATGAGCGAAGCCACCAGCGCGATGAGCAGGAGGATGCAGCCGATGAGCGGCAGCCGCTTCTGGCCCTCCTGCCAGGAGAACTTGGGCGAGCGGGCACCTAGGGGCAGGCGGTGGGAGGTGAGGGTGGAGGGCCTGCCCTGCGGGGCCTGGCTGGACCCGCGCCCTGGAGGTGGGCACCCAGCCCCACGAGCAGCCTCCGCAGGGACTCCCCCCGTGCCCCAGTGCTGGCTGCCTTGGGTTTGCATTACCAACTCCTTCTGCCCCCCCTGCCAGGCCCCTGCTGTCCCCTGTTCTCTTCCTCCCACACATGGCCACCCAGGGCGGGAGCGAGCCAAGGCCAAGCCTTCCTCCCCCCACGGACCGCCCCTCTCATCCTGCAGCCGCTCCTCACCTGGCGTCTCCCTGGCAGCCCTGGTGGCTGGCGCTGACGTGGCAGGAGAGGCCCGGACAGGAGTGGCCCCCAGAGGTGTTGCTCTGACCAGGTGCACTCTCCTCGGAGGGGATCCTGTGGAGGCTGAGTTGGCAGATGGTGCCCTGCTGGACGGTGCTGACCTGCCAGACGGTGCCCCTCCGGACGGTGCCCTGCCGGACGGTGCCCCTCCGGACGGTGACCTGCCGGACGGTGCCCCTCCGGATGGGGACCTGCCGGACGGTGACCTGCCGGACGGTGCCCTGGAAGGTGATGCCCGGGCTGGAGTCCTTGCCGGGGAAGCATTCTGAAAGCGGAGCAAAGGCATCCCTCAGGATGTGTCCCTGCCAGCCATCCAGGTGCAGGCCCTCTGAGCTCCAGGGACCCGCTCTGAAGCAGGAGGCTGGAGGAGCAGGGCTGGGGCAGGGGGCGCAGGGCCACCCCATGGGGCAGGGGGACAGTGCTGGGGCAGGAAGGCAGAGCCAGGGAGCAGGGGATAGGGCTGGGGCAGGGGGAATATGTGGGAAGACAGGTGGGCCCAGGGGTGGAATGAGCCCAGAGTCCCAGCTCCCTAAAGCCTCTCCCTGTCACAGGCCCTGCAAAGGTGGGCAGGGGGCAGTGCCATCTGCCTGGGCGTGGGGGCACCTGCTTTGGCTCCACGTGTCTAAGGCCCCTCACAGGAGAGGCAGCTGGGCCAGCTCCTCCCTCAAAGGCAGCCGAGAGCTGTGGTCCACATGGGGGTGGTAACCACCCTCTGCCCTCTCCTCTTCTCTCCCCGCACCGGCCCCTGCTGGTGTGTGGGTGTTAGCCTGTAACACTGGTCCTACCATCAAACATGTGAAATGCACAGCTTAAGAAGAGCCCTGACTTGTCTTACACCCCAACGCTCAGTAACCCCAGAAGAACACAGTACACACACACACACACACACACACACACGCAAGTGCGCACACACACACACACACTCACACACACACACACTCACACACACACACACACACGCACGCGCACGCACACACACACACACGCACACACACACGCATGTGCACGCACACACACACACACACACACACACACACACCGGCTCAGGGGGACACTGTGGGAGCACTAATTTACCCATGGCCACCGAGAAGGGGCTCTGAGTGCTGGTGTGTATTTCCTCATCTCGTCGCCAGAGCAGCCCTCTGAGGGGCACTCTCACCCCCATTTTGCAGAGGCTGAGCGACTAAGCCACGCAATGAAGCTGCCGGAGCCCCCAGGTGAGCCCAGGAAGGAGGTTCTGGGGGCCCTGCCCTGACCACAGGCGGCTGCCTCTGAGGGGCGTGTGAGACCGTGCAGCCACGGTCACAGCCACGGTCACAGCAGGCGATGGGAGAGCGCAGGGCTGCTGCCCCTGGAGACCCAGCTGTGCCTCCCCCTGCGCCCTCTGACGGTCTCCATCTGTGGGGGGAGCCGGCAGGCGGGCCGTTGGGGAGGCGCAGCCTCTGCTGGCATCGAGGCCTGGTCTGCATGACGCCGGGCCCTTCACCAGTTCCGGCCCCTTCTCACCTCCCTCTGCCCCTAATGGGGATCTCTCCATCCTCCCTCACACCAGCCCTCCTCTCAGGTCCCCCCAGAAGGCCCCAGAGCGCAGCGGAGCTGGGATTGACCCGGCCCAGGGCCTCACGCCCTCACCGTGATTTCTGTGGAACGCTGACCAGCTGCGCTGAGATGGCCTCAGGGAGACGCCGGAATGTGGGGTCTCGGCCTGTGGTGAGCCGAGGGCACTGGGTCTGGGCCCGGCGCCTTCTCCTCCCTCCCCACCCACGGAGCTGGGAACCCCCGGACGCACTCTCTCGCCGACCAGCGAGTAAGAGTCCTCTCACACTGACCCCCAGGCTGCAGCACCTGCTCCCTCCCTGGCAGGTAGCTGTCGCTCTGATATTTGTTCTCTCAGAGTCAGAGCCACCGGCGGGTCACTGCTCATGTGTGTGGAGCCTGGGGGTGAATTCCAGGAGGAGCCTCTGCCGATCCCACTCGCAGGGAGTGCACGCAGCAGCGGCAGGGACACGCACATGTGTTTGGGAGCCCGAAGGGCGGCTGCTGGCCACCGCTGAGCCCAGTGGCCCAGAGCTTGGTCCCCTTCCTGGCGCTTGTAGGTTCCAGAGAATGAGAACAGACCAGCCCCTGGAGGCCCCCAGGGAACGGGACTGGGGGAGCCAGGAGAGCAAGTGAGGCCGGTGGAAGGTGGTGGGTGTCCGCTGACCACATGGGGCCAGGCCAGCTGACCCTGGGCCACCAGCGTGACCCCTGTGACCTTGGGAAAGCCACTTATGTTCCTTCTTCCTGTTCTTGATCTGGAGAACAGGACAGCACTTCCGAGGACTCACCGGTGAGTGGGTGCTCCTGCCCGCCGGCACACGGCGCTGCGGGGGGCCACTCCTCGCCCCTGTGCACCGCACACCCAGCGCCACGTGCAGAGCGGTGACGGCCACGGGCTCAGCCAGGGGGCCGACGGGCAGTGCCAGCTCCGCTTAGGGGGACGGGAGGGTGCTGGACAAAGCTGGACTAAAACCCCCCGCACAGTGCTGCCGAACCTTGGCCTCTGCAATGTCACCTGAGTCTGCCCAGCCTCGGGGACATTCCCATCCTCCGTCCTCCTCTCGGCCTCCGGAGGTCTCCTCCGTCCTCCGCTCAAACCCAGCGGGAGCGAGGAGGAGATCCATGTTCTGGACTCCGCGTGGGAGACTCCGCAGCCGTCCTCTCCCCTCCGCAGCCCCCCCCCCCCCGGTGATGTCCCCTGGTGCCCAGCCTACAGCCCAGGCCTCACGTCCTCTCCTCAACTCCTGGAGCGAGGCTCCCGCCAGGCCCGCTGCACCCCTGTGCAGACACCTCAGCCCAAGGGGAGACCTCGCCTTCAGAGTGCCAGATTCCTGGCAGAGCCAGCGCAGGCCAGGCCCCCGCGCCCCCACACCCTCTGAGACCCGCCAGCAGGCAGACAACCAGGAACGAGGCTCAGGCGACAGCTCCTGGGCTGGGCGGGCAGCGTGTGGCAGGGCAGAGTCACACGGAGGTGATGCAGTGCCCTGGCCTGGCACTGCCAGTCTTTCCCTCCTGGCCTGCCTGTCCTCCCATCCCCGGCCGGTCCGGTGAGGACCGCCTGGGCTAACAGCCTGGCCCTCCCCCATCATGGCCAGCACTCCCCAGGCCGCTCCTGGGCATCCCACCCAAACTCACCCAGCCCTTCAGGGGGCAGAAGCAGCCTGGCTGGCAGGGCCCCAGGGGCGGGGGGGTGGGGCTCTTTCCTGGACAGGAGCCAATGAGGATTGTTTTTCCCATTTCACAGACAAGGAGGTAGAGGCCCAAACCATGTATGTGCTTTCTCCAAAGTCCCTCGGGAATATCTTGGCGCCAGGAGGCAGGAAAGCCCAAGGCGCCTTGTGCCCAGCTGCCTGCCCTCTGCCCGCGGTGCCCAGTGGTAGCTCCGGGCTCCAAGGTGAACGGGGACCTGCACACTCACTCTGAGCACACTCTGCCCAGAGGCCCTGCCCGGTGGGGGTGAGAGTGAGCCCAAGAGCCCCTCGGCCTGCGTGGAGGGACTGGTCTGAGTGCCATCGTGGCCCCAGGCCACAGCCATGGCCTGAGCCCCGGGCTCTGCATGGGGAGTGCTCCCCGGGCCCTGAACTATGCCATCTGCGATAGCGGCCCCCATGCCTCCTCACAGCCCAAGGGCAAGTCCAGCCCGTGCCCGAGGGCCCCCTCACCTCAGCCCAGGGCAGGCAGGCACAGCTGGCAGAGCCCCGACGGCCTTACAAACTCCGGTCCAAATCTCCATCCTACTGCTGAGGCGGCTGAGGCCCGGAGAGGCACAACCCCCGCCCGCTGCCCGCTGCTCATGCCCATTGCCCGCTGTCCGTGCCCGCTGCTCAGCGTGCCAGGCAGGCCCTCCGCAGGCCCAGGCCCTGTGGCAGCCCCCTCTCCAGTGGCCCGGAGTGGTGTGGGTGTTGGAAGGAATGGGCACAGGCAGGGCCCAGGCGGCGGCCCCCTGCGCTGGGCCAGGCAGGAAGAAGTGCTCCCCGCCCGCCGGAAGCACGGGGGAGTTCCGGAAAGCTCAGAGGTCCCTGTGATGGGACCGAACAACCCTCTTGCCCGCAGAGCCCGCTGCCGTGTGGACTCAGAGACTGAGCGGCCTCCGGGCGCTGGCCGCGCTGGGACGGGCAGATCCTCGGCTCCCCATTCGCACTGCTCAGCCCAGGTCCCTGTGCCTGCAGCAGCAGAGGCTCCCCCTGCTCTCCTCTCCCTGGACCGAGAGAAACCCACGACCACGGGCTCCCCTCTGATGCCAGCACCTCTCCCCAGCCACCAGCGTGTCAACCCAGCGTCCCGGTCAGCCTGGGATCCAGCGGGCCTCAGACCGGGGGGCAGGGCCACGAGTCCTCTTTTCTCCACCCGTGGGAGGCACGGCCTCCTGCTCCTGCGTGGCCTACTGGTGTCACATCCCTCAGCTCCGGGTCTGCAAAACCAGGGGCTGGACAGCCAGCCGCATCCCAGCAGGGTCCAGGGGCATCGAGGCCGCACAGAGGGGCCGGGAGCCAGATTCACAGGTCAGGGGCGTGGAGTCCCTCGCCCACTTCAGGCAGAGAAGAGCCAGATTCCCCTGCCCAGGAAGCGCCTGCTGCCACCGAGAGTGTGAGGGCCACTGCCCGATGCTAAGGTCGCCGCAGAGGGGCACCTCCTAGACACACAGGGACCTCCCGCCCCTTCATTTGTTCCCTCGTTTTCCTTCCTTTTTAACGGAATACATTTTTATTGATTTCAGAGAGGAAGGGAGAGGGAGAGATAGAAACATCCATGATGAGAGAGAATCATCGATCGGCTGCCTCCTGCACGCCCCACACTAGGGATCGAGCCTGCAACCCGGGCATGTGCCCTTGACCAGAATCAAACCCAGGGTCCTTCCGTCCGCAGGCCGGCGCTCTATTCGCTGAGCCAAACCGGCCAGGCCACTCACTCATTTTCCATTCACTTATTATTTATTCATTCACCAAATCATGTAGAGACGTTGAGTGGCCACGGCTGCCACGCCAGGAGCGCTGGATGGTGTAGGGACTTCCCTCCTCGGTTCCCCTGGGTGCTCCTCTGCCGATGCCGGCGTACGGTGAGCCCCCGCCAGCGGGTGCCACCAGGCCTCCCTTGGCTGGCAAAGCCCAGGGCCCAGGGTTTCTGGCTCCCCGAGCCGCCACCCAGCACCCTGCACACCCAGATGGGCACGGTCCTCCTCCGTGTCGTGTGCCACGAGGAAGCTGTGTTGCCAAAACAAGACACTTAGGTTAAGTGGCTATTGTTAAATCAGCTGCCTTCCTGCCCAGGCCCAGCGCCCAGGCCCACACACTCCACACATGCCAGTGCCCAGCGGCAGCACAGCGAGGCGGGGGCAGAGAGCGGAGGGCGGGGGAGGCAGGGGGCAGGGGGCAGAGGGCAGAGGGCAGAGGGCAGAGGGCAGGATGACGGTGCAGGGTGGAGGTCTGCCAGGCACCACGACGATGTGAGACAGAGGTCAGAGGTGGGGGCGCATGCCTGCGGATGCAGGGCGGGTGCCGGGTCCTCAAGTGCCTGCGCTAGTTTGGGGGATGGTGTGGCCTGCGCCTGCTGGCCTGGCATCTTGGTAACCTGCCCGGCCCCCTGTGGGGAGGGGCCGCAGCTGAGCCCTCCCAGGGACCTCCGCCACAGCGCCGCGGTCTGGGCTGGCTGGAGCCGTGCCACGTTAAGCAAATACAAGGAAGCACAGGAACATCTGCTCAGCAAAGGATTGCTGCCATCATGGACCCCGTCGGCCTCTCTCTAATAAACATTCCCCCTATAAGCATGGAGACTGTGGCTTATTTAAAACACACCAAGTGCACACTGTTAAAAAGCAAGTACACACCGATATGGTGCACCTGGAACCCCTTTTCTGTGGTCTCAGGGGCCACAAGGGGCCTCCGGGGGCCAGGTGTCCAGTCCTCAGATTTGATGGTGGGAAAACATAGTCAACGGAGAGAAGACTTTGCCCACATTTTGACAGGAGCTGGGACAAGAGCATAGAGGATGATGACAACAAACCTTGGCTCTATGAATCAATCTCTGTCTTCCTCTGTCTCTGCCCCTGCCCCTGCTCCTGCCCCTGTCTCTGCCCCTGCCCCTGCCCCTGCCCGTCTGTCCCCAGTGATGGCAGACACTATTCTAAAGGAGCCTCTAGGTGAACTGCTCTAAGACCCTCAAGTAAACAGTTTTTATTCCACGTTACAGAGGCCGAGTCATAGCTGAGCTGGCCCATGTTCTGTCCACCGCATCCCGCAGCTCCTCCTTGGAAGACAGAGGCTCAGAGGACCTCCTCACCCCTTTGCCAAGACCCCCTGAGACCCTCCCGGCCTCCCAGGCGCTCCATCCGGCTCCGGCCCGACCACCTTCCTCACAGCCCCGGGGGAGAACAGCAGTGGCGGGCGGGCGCTGCTCTGCAAGGAAGCCCGGGCCAGGAGGCAGGGCCTCAGGGGGCAGGTCCCCAGCCACCCCTCTTCAGTGTCATTAATGCCCGCCTCCCTCCGCCCCCCGGCACTCCCCCTGCCCCCCTTTCCCCCAGCCCCTGTCTTGGCAGCTCTACCTTAAACGGGTGCATTTGAGAAACTTCAGTAAGGAAGTCGGGCGCACATCTTTCATTCTGGCATAAGTTAGATCAGCCCCCAAAGGCACATGGCGCCCCACACCGTCCACACGCTCCCCGATCATGAAAAGCCTGCTCTCCACCCTGTGCCCCTCCTTGCCCTCCCCTGTGGTCCCGGGCCCCAGACAGGTGCTCCCAGGCCCAATGCCCTCCCCTTGCCCGGGCAGGGCCCCACCCCCTTCGGAGAGCTCCCCTTCCCCTTGCTGCGTTTAGGGACATCACGTTAGGCCCCAGCAAGCCCCCAGGTTCCTGGCTGGGACTGTGGGCACAGCTCTTCATGCCCCAGACAACGCTCTGCTCTCTCTGACCATCACCTTCTGCTTCCCAGAGTCCCTGCCCCTCCTCAGGGCAGAGCAAGAGGGGGCGGGAGGAGGAGACATGGGGCCCCAGGAGGCGTCAGAGCTCCTGAGGAGAACACGGGGACACAGAGGAACAGGCCCCACGGAGCACTCGCTGCTTTCAGCACCCCTCTTCTCCCCCCTCCAACCCCCAACCCCCAACCGCAGCTGCGAGGAGAGGAGCCAGCACGGCAGCGGGAGGCTGTGGCCAGACCCGGAGGCCCTCCCCAGCAGCAGGTGATTCAGCCGCAACGTGTGTGGCCCAGGGAGGAGGGAATGCCCTGGGCCTGGAAAGCACATGGTGGCTCTGTGGAAGGGCTAGAAGTCCAGTGAGGAGGCCCCGGGGCCCAGAGCCCGGTTAGAGTCCAAAGGGCCCATGACCCTCAGACCAGCAGAGCAGACACCTCCCAGCAGAAGCCTCCTGGCCGGTGCTCCCAGGCCACAGAGCGCACGCCTGCTCCGGCCACACAGCCCTGGGCGCCTCCCAACAGCCCGGCTGTTGCTCCCTCCTCCCCAGAGAGGGCAAGAGCTCTTGGTCTCCAGCAGCTTCTCAGCAGAAAAGGCCGCTTCCGTTGCCCCCACCCTGAGGCCCCCCGGGGGCAGGGCCCCGCCCGCCTCCCGCCCAGCTCTGCCTTCTCCCCGCCAGGAGGTCTGGCCCGGGCCCAGGACTCACCGGGCGGCTGTCCGTCTCCATGGCCTCCCCGGGATGAGGCTCCCAGACTCAGCTGATGTTGACAGGAAGGTCCATGTTGGCCCCTGGCACCTCGGGCATGTGGGGAGAGGGGGCTGGCAGTCGAGGGCCGGCCCCCGCCAGGCGGGGCGGGGAAGCCGGTCGGGAGTGTGAGGTAATCCCAGGCACAAACAACAGGGCAGAACTAGCCAGACCTGTCCCTCACCCTCCTCCTTCCACCCTCCTCCTCCGAGGCATCCCGGTTACTCAGCGAATGCCAATGAGTGCCAGGCCGGCTCTGCTCCTGAAACCCCATGGGGCAACTGTGGGGACCCGGGCTCCAGAATGGGAAGACATTCTAAGCCCACTCGGCCTGAGCCCCTAAAACAGGTGCTCTCGAGCTCCCTAAGGTACCACCTGTCCCCAGAAGGAATGCCCACAGCCAGGGACCTATCACCAATGGATTTCATGTAACCCCCTCATCTATCACCAATGGATTTCATGTCACCCCCTCATCTATCACCAATGGATTTCATGTAACCCCCTCATCTATCAACAATGGATTTCATGTAACCCCCTCATCTATCACCAATGGATTTCATGTCACCCCCTCATCTATCACCAATGGATTTAATGTCACACCCTCATCTATCACCAATGGGTTTCATGTCACCCCCTCATCTATCACCAGTGGATTTCATGTAACCTCTAATCTATCCCCAATGGAATTCATGTAACCCCTAATCTATCACCAATGGATTTCATGTAACCCCCTAATCTATCACCAATGGATTTCATGTCACCCCCTCATCTATCACCAATGGATTTCATGTCACCCCCTCATCTATCACCAATGGATTTCATGTAACCCCCTAATGTATCACCAATGGATTTCATGTAACCCCCTCATCTATCACCAATGGATTTCATGTCACCCCCTAATCTATCACCAATGGATTTCATGTAACCCCTAATCTATTACCAATGGATTTCATGTAACCCCTAATATATCCCCAATGGATTTCATGTAACCCCCTCATCTATCACCAATGGATTTCATGTAACCCCTAATCTATCACCAATGGATTTCATGTAACCACCTCATCTATCACCAATGGATTTCATGTAACCACCTAATCTATCACCAATGGATTTCATGTAACCCCCTCATCGATCACCAATGGATTTCATGTAACCCCCTCATCGATCACCAATGGATTTCATGTCACCCCCTCATCTATCACCAATGGATTTCATGTAACCCCCTCATCTATCACCAATGGATTTCATGTAACCCCCTAATCTATCACCAATGGATTTCATGTAACCCCTAATCTATCACCAATGGATTTCATGTCAACCCCTCATCTATCACCAATGGATTTCATGTAACCCCTAATCTATCACCAATGGATTTCATGTAACCCCCTCATCTATCACCAATGGATTTCATGTAACCCCTAATCTATCACCAATGGATTTCATGTAACCCCTACTCTATCACCAATGGATTTCATGTAACCCCCTCATCTATCACCAATGGATTTCATGCAACCCCCTAATCTATCACCAATGGATTTCATGTAACTCCTAATATATCACCGATGGATTTCATGTAACCCCCTAATCTATCACCAATGGATTTCATGTAACCCCCTCATCTATCACCAATGGATTTCATGTAACCCCCTCATCTATCACCAATGGATTTCATGTAACCCCTAATCTATCACCAATGGATTTCATGTAACCCCCTCACTTATCACCAATGGATTTCATGTAACCCCTAATCTATCACCAATGGATTTCATGTAACCCCTAATCTATCACCAATGGATTTCATGTAACACCCTCATCTATCACCAATGGATTTCATGTAACCCCCTCACCTATCACCAATGGATTTCATGTAACCCCTAATCTATCACCAATGGATTTCATGTAACCCCTAATCTATCACCAATGGATTTCATGTAACCCCCTCATCTATCACCAATGGATTTCATGTAACCCCCTCATCTATCACCAATGGATTTCATGTAACCCCCTCATCTATCACCAATGGATTTCATGTAACCCCTAATCTATCACCAATGGATTTCATGTAACCCCTTCATCTATCACCAGTGGATTTCATGTCACCCCCTCATCTATCCCCAATGATTTCATGTAACCCCCTCATCTAACGCCAGTGGATTTCATGTCACCCCCTCATCTATCACCAATGGATTTCATGTAACCCCTAATCTATCACCAATGGATTTCATGTAACCCCCTCATCTAACGCCAGTGGATTTCATGTCACCCCCTCATCTATCACCAATGGATTTCATGTAACCCCCTAATCTATCATCAATGGATTTCATGTCACCCCCTCATCTATCCCCAATGGATTTCATGTAACCCCCTCATCTAACGCCAGTGGATTTCATGTCACCCCCTCATCTATCACCAATGGATTTCATGTAACCCCTTAACCTATCACCAGTGGATTTCATGTCACCCCCTCATCTATCCCCAATGGATTTCATGTAACCCTCTCATCTAACGCCAGTGGATTTCATGTAACCCCCTCATCTATCCCCAATGGATTTCATGTAACCCCCTCATCTAACGCCAGTGGATTTCATGTCACCCCCTCATCTATCACCAATGGATTTCATGTAACCCCTTAACTTATCACCAGTGGATTTCATGTCACCCCTAATCTATCCCCAATGGATTTCTTGTCACCCCCTAATCTATCACCAGTGGATTTCATGTCACCCCCTAATCTATCACCAATGGATTTCATGTAACCCCTTAACCTATCACCAGTGGATTTCATGTCACCCCCTCATATATCTCCAATGGATTTCATGTAACCCCTTAACCTATCACCAGTGGATTTCATGTCACCCCCTCATATATCTCCAATGGATTTCTTGTCACCCCCTCATCTAACACCAGTGGATTTCACGTAAGCCACTCACATCCCCTCGTTTCAGGTAAGGTATAAAACAGAGTGAAAACCCGCCATTCTCCGGAGCATGATCCCAATCCTTTGAGGTTCTGCTTCCCAGCAATTGTTGACAGTTTAGCTCAGATAAACTCACAAAAATTCTTACAGGTTGGAATGTTTTTACGTTAAGCACCTCTGAGGACCACGTGTCCAAATCCCAGAGCAGGGCATGTGGCTGGAATGTCTCCCTTGAACTCTGTTTCTCCAAAAACCCTAACACAGGCACTCACCCAGTGACCGCTCACCGTGCCCATGATGAACTGTGCCCATTGGAAGCACTGAATGCTCTGAGACAACAGGCCAAAGCCAGTCAATGAACCACAGACACCTGCGCGGAGACTGTTCCCAGCCGTGGTGGGCTGTGTCCCCGCTCTCAGCCACGAAGGGACTGCCATGGGGGGCTCAGCCCGCCAAACGCCGCGGAGCTGCTGCTGGGAGCGGCGGGCGCAGAGGGGGCACCGGCCTGGCCGTGCGTTTGCGGGAGGAAAGACGGAGAGCTGCGGTCCTGGGAGCAGGAGGAAGCCCAGAGAGCACCGTGACTGGCCTCCTGGCTGGCGGAGAGGCCGTCTGCACGGCCACACTCAGCAGACAGCCCAGCCGGGGGACAGCTGGCCTCCCGGAGGCTCCCTCAGCCCGGCCTGACCCTCACTCTCCACGCCACCATCACCTGTGCAGGGCTCTGACATGCCTGCGCGGGCACCAAGCACCGTGAGCGGGACCCTGGCCTCTGTCCTCGGCAGCGGGCACACAAACATAAGTAGCTAAGTGGGTAGACAGACAGACAGATGGACAGACATTCATAGCAGGGAAGGGAGTGGGAGGGTGGCAGGGGCAAGGCTGCAGGCTGAAACTCCCGGAGGTGACACTGAAGCAAAGATTGAAAGGAAATGACTACCACCCCCATTTGCATGTGAGCAAGCAGGAATGTTCGCTCAGCGTGGAGCTGGGGTGACCTAATCCAGAGTAGGGGACCCGGGCCTCCAGCCCCAAAGTATCTGGGGGGTCAGTTTCAGAACTCAGCCCCAACCACACCCTCCTTGCTCTCTCCCCAGCAGACGGACCCTCCTCTCCTCGGCCCTAGAAGGTGCTGGAATTCCTCTTGCTGCTGCTCCTCCCTCTTGTGGGTGCTCCGCAGGGCGCTCTCCGGCCTGCTGTCCCTGAGCCTGTTTCCACAGCCCAGGCCTGAGGAGCCTCCCGGTCCCTGGGCAGGCGCCGGCCTCAGGTCACCCTGAGCCTCGCTCCCATGAAGGCAGCTGTCCTCTGAGAGAGCTCAGGCCTGGAGCCGGCCGGAGAGGAGCCCTGTGTCCGGGGCCAGGGCGGCCAGCTCCTGCACCTGGGGCGTCTGAGTCCCCAGCTGGGAAATGGTGATGACAGCTGACCAGGGACTCTGGCTCTGCAGGCATCGGCTTTATTTCTCGCTCTGCTCCTGGGCCCCACAGTCCTTGCAGACCAATCCATCGATCAGATTCATCAGAACTCCTATCGGCCCTGCTTCAGCTCAGTAAGCTGTGTGACTGCAGCACCAGGCCTCACAGTGGCTGCAGTGGGCACAGGATGGCACAGGGCAGCCAGGCCTCACGATGGCCACGTTGGGCACAGGATGGCTCAGGGCAGCCAGGCCTCACGATGGCCACGTTGGGCACAGGATGGCTCAGGGCAGCCAGGCCTCACGATGGCCACGTTGGGCACAGGATGGCACAGAGCAGCCAACACCTTGCCTTGGGAGCACCAAGTTCAACTGGCCCTAGACAATGCAGGGCGGGGCACCAGGGCCCCCACAGTCGAAAATAAGAACATAACATGACTTCCCAAAACGCGATTAGCCCAGGCTGTGCTGTGACCGGTATGTATCGGTGAGCTGGCGGAGAGGAAACGTCCCTCAGAGCACAAGCACAGGCCGCCTGTGTGCAGCGCGCTGTCCTGAGCCCAGAGTGGCGGGGAGCCTGTGTGCAGCGCGCTGTCCTGAGCCCGGGAGTGGTGGGCTCAGCCCAGGGCACACGCTCGGGCTCCAGGCACACGTGTTGGGGTGGAGGGGACCCTGAGGCAGGGGGTTGCTGGCAGTTTTTTTTATTTCCAGAGAAAAAGGTAGTGGGAGGCACAAGACCTGCTTCTTGCCCCCAGAGGCATGCCCTACCCTGGGCTCCTGGCTCTGCCCTGTATGCTTCCCTCTGACCACCCCCTTCCTCCGCCCCCTCCCCTCCATCAGCCGGCCCAGCCCCTCATGCTCAGCTGCCTAGCCTGTGCCTGCCCCAGCCGGGACTCCAGGCCAGCATCAGCCCCGTGCATGCCCGGTCCCCCACCCCTTCCCGCACACTTCCCTTGGAGGCGGAGGGAGTCTGTAGCAGCTGTGTACCTGCGGGCACATGGTCCCCGGGCACAGGGCACAGGCCGCCAGGGGCGGGGAGGGGAACGGAACCCACTCCATTGTGAGAATGAGGCCCACTCTCTGCTCTCGGCTGCACAGCCGCCACGGTCCAGGGCATCAGGAGCGCCTTCCGGGGGCCGCAGGCGGCAGGCAGGGCTCTGGGCCTCATCACTGGGGTCCCCTGTCCAGAGTCCTCCTCCTGAGCCTCATCCTGCTCGGCTCCTCCATGGAGCCCCTAGTGCCTGCCTCCTCTGCCCCCCACTCCAGGGTCCTCACTGCTCAGAGCACAGCCCTGAGGGGACACAGAAGAGCAGCTCCCGCTGGGTGACCCCAGCTCCGGCTCCTGCCCCAGACCAGAGTCCCCTCTGCCCCGCCCAGCAGGGCTGCTGTGCAGTTCGGGCCCTGGGCAAGGGGCCCTGGGCGCTGTAGAGGGGGCGAGATCAAGGAGGGTTTACTTTTTAAGCCGAGAGAAAACCCTCTGTGAGCCTAAGTAGGGTCCCGGGTCCCAGCTGCCTCTCAGGCACCATCCGGCCCGGGCCCTGCGGGTGGGCAGCCGTGTCCCCTTTCCCCGCGGACACTGGGCCCTGGGCTGGGCATCGAGAACGAGGGAGGGGGGCCCAGAGGAAACCAGAAGGTCCACGGGGAGGAGCGTGGGGCTGGCCAGGGCCGCTGCTGCCCCACCTCCGTGCCGAGAGTGCGGAACCCAAACCCCGCAGCTGGCGCTGCTCCCTCTGTGTGCTGTTCAGGACCAAGAGGGGCAGAGGGACACCCCCCTTCTCCCGTGACTGTCATGCTTCCTTCGCGTCATCAAAGCCCACAATCGGATGGTGGGTACGAAGCCTTCGCAGAGCCCTGGCACCACCGCCGGGCGCAGGGAAGGGGGCAGTGAGCCACAAGGACCCCAGCCCAGAGCAGCCGCTGCTCCCAGATGCCAACCTGGTAGCGCCCAGCGGTCTGAGAGCTCCAGGGAGTGGGAAATACCACTGTCCATCCATCCTGCTTCGCTGCCACCTGTTTCCGAAGGAGGATTTGCCAGCCGCTCCTCCTGGGCTTCACCCACCCCGTCCTCCCCAGTCTCCTTCCCCCCATGGGCACCGTGAGAAAGGGAAGCCCACTGCCAGGCCACAGCCCGTCCCACCCTCCAGGCCCCAGTGTGCCCGCCTCCGAGCCTGCGCTCCCCCCACTGAGCCCCCCAGCCCGCCATCTCCTGGGTTAGGTCCCCTCACCTCCCTGGTTTCTCCAGAACAGACTGGGGCTGCCCTGGCCCGGCTGGGGGTGGCCCAGGCCCCAGCCGCGTGCACACGGCTGCTGCTTGCGGTAAAGCCGTCAGGTGCCCTGGGCCCCTGGCTGGGCTGCTGCCCACAGAGCTGATGCAGCCGCAGGTGGACAGCGGCCTGCAGGCAGGGGCTTGGCCTCACACAGCTGCCACCGGCTCAGGCAGGGAGGGCAGGGGCGCGATGCTGTGCCCAGGACCCATCTCCAGGCAGCACCCTCCCCTCTCCGACCACCTGAGGAGGCCGCCCCAAGGACAGGCAGGGAGGCGGCTGCCACTCGGTGGCTGTCCGGGGAGCCCGGGGAGGGGACCAACCCCCAGAGCAGCGGGCACGGAGCAGCCTGTGGGCCAGACGTCACCCCAGACAGCGACGGAGCCACAGCCCTCCCAGGGACGGCTCTGTGTCCTTGGGGGTTACCGTCTCCCAGCCTCAGTTTCCCTATCCCTGAAATGGGAATGGTGGCCCCTCTCCAGCGGAGTGCTTCTGAACACTCAGGGAAATCATACAAAACCCTCGGCACGGGACTGGCACGTGGTGCCCATCGCTAACCAGCCGCCATTGCGATAGGGTTACCATTCCTAGCCTGGCGGCTGTGGGGAGTGTTAGTCCTGGGCTCTGAGCCCGGGCCAGGCGTGGACCAGCTGCAGTCGGGCTCTGCTGCTCTGAGCCTCGCCCTCCACGCCCTCCCCCCAACCCCGGGGGCTGGGCTGCCGTTTCTCGCTTTCCAGCCTCTGAGAGGTGAGGTCCTCTCACCCCTGCAACTCAGAGTCTCTGGCAGAGAGGCCTGCAATGTGATTATTCGAAGTCTTCGTATCCACGCGCATAGAAGAAAACATATTCTTTTAGACTCACGTGTTCTTAACTGAATCTTTTTAAAAAAATATCTTTATTGATTTCAGAGAGGGAGGGAGAGGGAGAGAGAGATGGAAGCATCAATGATGAGAATCATTCCTCAGCTGCCTCCTGCACGCCCCCACTGGGGATCAAACCCCAACCCGGGCCCGGGCCGAGGTGTGGATGGGCGCTGCACTTTCTCTTCGGAGTTGGCCAGGGGTCTGAGCGCCCCGCCAGGAGCGGGACAGGCTGGAGAAAAGCAGCTGTCCCCGAGGGAGAAAATGCCCAGACGGTCAGAGAGACAGGGCAGCGATGGCCAAGGCGGGCGTAGTGTGTGACCAGTGGCCATGATGAGGAGAGCGTGTGTGTGTGTGTGTGTGTGTGTGTGTACTTTTCATCGCTAAAACAGAAGCACCAGGAGCCAATATCTCTCATGGACAAGCAGCTGCCCGTGTCTGACTTCGCTCTGTCCGAAGCACACGCTGGCAGTTACTCTCCTTCTCCCACCTGGCTCTAAGGGAGCCAACGCTCAGAGAAACAAACCTCCCGCCAACAGCTTAGCCTGGAGGAAGCTGCTGCTCCCAGTCCCTGCTCCCAGTTCCGTTCTCAACCTGACGGTGTCGCTGTGACAGAGGCAGAGTGGGTGATTCTATTTTTAAATGTTCTTGGATATCAATATGCTGTTTTCATCATGAAGCTCGAGGTGTTAATATGCATTCTTGTCAGAACCGTTCTCTTTCTCTGAGACGTGGGTATCTGTAAAGAGGGAGTTGATTCTGATGCAATCTTCCCTGGTCTGTCTTCCCGCTGTTTCCAATGTGTTTGAATCTGAGCAGGCGGTAAGTGCGCAACTGAGAAAGTGACACTGAGCCCTTGGCTGGGCATCGGTGCCCCCCCACAAACCCCTGTGACCCCCACAAACCCCCTCAGGCCCCCCAAACTCCTTGTGGCCCCCACAAACCCTAAGTGGCCCCCCAAGTCCCCTGTGGCCCTGATGAACCCCCTGAGGCCCCCCACAAACCCCCTGAGGCCCCACATGCTGTGTTTGGCCAACTGTCACCAAAAGATAGACGTTTATGTTGTTTGCTCAGTTAAGTTGTACATTTTGAATTTTTTGCTTTTTGAGTGCGAATCATTAATAAAGATACAAGTTAACTAGACTTCACATCTCGGTAACTCGAGAAGCTTCAGGTATCTGAAGAGGCGGCTGCATCTGTGGGCCATTGGAGTTTGGAGAGGAAAGTGAGCTGCGTTTTCAGCTCTCAAAAGGCTTCTCGGCTGAGGCCCGGCCGGTGCGGCTCAGTGGTTGAGCACTGACCTGTGAACCAGGAGGTTGTGGTTCGATTCCTGGCCAGGGCACATGCCCGGGTTGTGGGCTTGACCCCCAGTGGGGGCGTGCAGGAGGCAGCCGATCAATGATTCTCTCTCATCATTAATGCTTCTATCTCTCTCCCCCTCTCCATTCCTCTCTGAAATAAATAAAAACATTGTTAAAAAAGACTCAGTTAAGAACAATTGAATCTAAAAGAACATGTTTTTCTACGTGCGTGGATACGAAGACTTTGAATAATCACATTTGAGAAGCACTTTCCCTTCGTTGATCTCAGCCCGCCCCTAAGGCAGCCCTCTGAGGTGAACCGGGCGGCGTGAACCTGGGAGAGCCGTCTCTGAGGCCACGCACTCCGCAACGCTGGTAGCAGGCCACGCTGCCTCCGAGCCCCCGGGAACGAGGTCCACGGGAAACTCACGAAGATGTGGACCCTTCCCTCGAACCCGTCTCCAGCTCTGCAGACAGCCCGGGACAGCGCGTCCTGGCAGGGCCAGCCCCGGAGGGCTGTCCCCGCAGCAAAGCCTCTCGGCCATGCCTTCACCATCGTTCTCCCGGCTCCTCCGCCTGCCCCGGAGACAGAGGTGGAGCCTGCGCTGGGAGCCGGGCTGCCCTCCAGGACGTCGGCGTTACCAGCAGCTGCACATCGCGAACAGGCCTCCCAGCCAGGCCTCCGCCGTGCGCTCTGAGATGCGTTCTTGTAGCACATCTGCGTTCAGGTCACTCCCAGGTGTCGCAGGTCCTCACGCTCCTCTGCTCAGCCTCAGTTCCCACACTCAGGATGTTTCCAGTGACTCTTTTTAAAAATAAAAAATATTTTTATTGACATCAGAAAGAAAGGGAGAGGGAGAGAGAGAATCATGGATCAGCTGCCTCCTGCACGCCCCACACTGGGGACTGAACCTGCAACCTGGGCATGCGCCCTGACCGGGAATCGAACCCTGACCTCCACGTGCATAGGTTGAGGCTCTACTGCTGAGCCATGTCGGCCGGGCCCGTGTGGTTCTTGATGGAGCCCCTTCCGCAGAGCACTGAGTGCAGAACAGCACTCAAGGGCAAGACACGTTTCCAGTTATAACCACCACCCTCCCGGGAAGCATCCATCTCCGTGGCCTCTGGTGCTGGGCACCGTGGGACCACCCACCTGCAGGCCGCGCCCCGCACCGCAGCTGCCCCCAGATCCCTTTCTTCAGTCACAACAGAGGGCTCAGGCCCCGGCCCAAAGCTAGTGCACAGACCCTCGCGCTGTGCTCCTTCCGCGTCCCAAACCAGAGCCCATTCCCGCAGCGCCTGACATCCTGCGCCCTGCCCACACGTCTGTGGTAATTATTCCCCAGGCGGCCATGGCGGCCTGGTGATGCTCATGGACAGCCAGCGGCGCGCCTGCCGAGGGGTCTCCCTCCTGTGAGGAGCTCCGTCCCGGCCTCGCCTCCTCACTCAGGACTTTCCTGTCATGTGCACTGAACCCCTCTAGGAGCAGTGCCTCCGCTCATTGCCACCCCACCCCTGAACACTGTTTGCCCAGCCCACATACCCAGCACATGCTGAAAATGGGTTTGCGTGCAATTCGTTCTCACTTCTGAGCCTGCTTTGTTGTTGTCAGTCCTCACCCAAGGATAGACGAGAGAAACTCGATGTGAGAGAGACATTGATTGGTTGCCTCCTGCACACACCCGACCAGGGAACCTGCAACGAAGGTGCGTGCCCTTGACGAGAGTCAAGCCCGGGACCCTTCAGTCCGGGGGCTGATGCTCTATCCACTGAGCCACACCGGCCGGGCTGAAACTGCCTTTGACGCTGCGCTCGGACAGTCTCCCCCGAGCACCCACTTCAGCGGAGCCTGCCGTGGCCTGTCGTCCCAGGAGCTCAGGAAGCTCTGGACACGGTCAGAGACCTTGGAGGGTGTTCCTGACGGTCTTTGTGAACAAGTTTCCCATCGTCTCCGTGCTGCTTTCCGGCCCAAGGCCCCAGTAGAACACCACGCTAAGCACGTGAAAAACAGCGCGTCCGAGGTCGGGATGCTGGCCGCGTTATCCCGTTTCCTCAGAATCTCAGGTCTTCGTCTGTGAAAGGAAGAGGCTGATCACAGCGCGCGCGCGCGCACACACACACACACACACACACACACACACAGCGTTCATGCACTCCCGCCCTGTCCGTAGGCAAAGGGTTAAACGAGACAACATCGGATAAAGGGCCACGTATGCGGGCTCGCACGCACACAGCCCTCTGTGGCCACGTCTCCTTCCGCGGCCTTGGCATGGCGCTTCCCCGCAGGGTTAGAGTCTAGACCAGACGCCGCGCCCTGGCTGCGCAGCCGTGAAGACGCCGGTGGGAAGCCCCGTGTCCCTCCGTGTCTCTGCTTCCCGCTCACCCTACGTCCCACTCACAACCTGACCCCGCTGTGGGGTCCCCCCAAGAGATTCTCCCTCACACAGCTGGGTGTCCTACATTTTAACTAAAATTTTTTTAATAAAATGGGGCTGATTTAAGGAATTGGTCTCAATTTGAGGCTTTACAGGGGTGGGACACTGCATTTAAAAAATATATTTATTGGTTTTTAGAGAGAGAGGAAGGAAGAGGGATAGAAACAGCAGCAAGAGAGAAACATCCTCAATCTGCTGCCTCCTGCACACTCGCCCCCTCCTGGGGATTGAGCCTGACACCCGACAAGTTCACGGGATCGAACACGTGACCTCCTGGTTCTAGGTCCACGCTCAGCCATTGAGCCACACCAGCCGGGCTCACCTCCCTCCCGACGCTGTCTGCCTGAAGGAGCGTCAGGCCGCAGGGTGAGAGCTCAGTCCAGGGGCCCGCCCACGGCAGAGGGGAACCACACGCATAGCCGTCCCAGGGTCCCCAACGCCGGCTCCAGCTGGCTGCAAACCCCAGGACCCTGCTCCTTGGATCCAAGCCCCTCACCGCCTCCTGCAGGGACAGCTCGGAGATCCGGGAAACACCGCTACCAGCTTATTAACGAAACGTGGGCTGCCGACAGGCGGGGGCTGGGGTCTGCGCACAGGAGCTCTGTCCCCGGGGAGCGGGATGCTCCTCCTGGCATGTGGCAGTGCTCCCCACCTGCCCCACCCCAACCCCAGAACACTGGGATTTGTACGGAGGCCCCTCCTGATCAACTCACTCTATTCCCAGCCCTGCCCCTCCAACGCTGGGGCGGGCAGAACATGCCGAGCTCTGACCGTGGCTCAGGCTCCCTGGGGGCGCCCTCAGCCCGGGCCACGAGTCACTTCACAGGACCGACACCTGTCACCCAGCACACTTCAAGGAAGTCTGGTCTCCAGTCCAAGTGGGCCACTGCTTTGCTCAGACCTGCCTCGCTGGGCACTTACTAGCCAGCTAACAGGCTCTTCTGCGCCCCCCCCAGCACCCCACTCCCCCAGCACCCCGCCCCCCAGCACCCCGCTCCCCCAGCACCCCATGCCCCCAGCATCCCGCTCCCCCAGCACCCCGCCCCCCAGCACCCCGCACCCTCAGCACCCCATGCCCCCAGCACCCCACACCCTCAGCACCCCATGCCCACAGAATCCCGCCCCCAGAACCCCGCACCCCCAGCACCCCGCACCCTCAGCACCCCGCGCCTCCCAGCACCTTGCCCCCCAGCACCCCGCACCCCCAGCACCCCGCACCCACAACACCTGGCTCCCCAGCACACCGCACCTACAGCACCCCGCCCCCTAGCATCCCGCACCCCCAGCACCCCACGTCCCCCAGCACCCTGCCCCCCAGCACCCCGAGCCCACAGCACCCCGAGCCCAGCCAGCGGCCGGGCCAGTCCACAGGCTGCACTGACGTTGTGGTGTCAGTAGGAGCCGCTAAGAACGAAACCGCGTCCCTGCCCTGCGCACCAGGGACACGTGGCAGGACGGGAGCACCTCAGGACAGGGAGCACCTCGCGGACAGGAGCACCTTGGGGACGGGAGCATCTCGGGGACAGGAGCACCTGGGGGACGGGAGCACCTCAGGACAGGGTGCACCTCAGGGACGGGAGCACCTCGGGGATGGGAGCACCTCAGGGACGGGTGCACCTCAGAACAGGGAGCACCCCGGGGACGGGAGCATCTCAGGGACAGGGTGCACCTTTGGACAGGGTGCACCTCAGGACAGGGAGCACCTTGGGGACGGGTGCATCTTGGGACAGGGAGCACCTCAAGGACGGGTGCACCTCAGAACAGGGAGCACCCCAGGGACGGGAGCACCTCAGGGACAGGGTGCACCTTTGGACAGGGTGCACCTCAGGACAGGGAGCTCCTTGGGGACGGGTGCATCTTGGGACAGGGAGCACCTCGGGGATGGGAGCACCTTGGGGACGGGAGCATCTCAGGACAGGGTGCACCTCAGGACAGGGAGCACCTCGGGACAGGGTGCACCTCAGGACAGGGAGCACTTTGGGACAGGGTGCACCTCAGGACAAGGAGCACTTTGGGACAGGGTGCACCTCAGGACGGGTGCACCTGGGCGGTTTGAGAGCGCCGGCAGGGCTGGGCGTCCCGGATCCAGGGCGCAGGGGGTGCTGCCCGCCCCCCGGAGAGCAGGACTCGGCCCCAAGGACATCTTTCCAGAATCACTCTGGTCAGGGACCCTCTGGCGTCCGGGGGCAGACTGAGAGCTGCTCCTGCCGTGGCCTTCCCGCAGGAGGGCCGCCCCTGGATTCTGGATGCTGCCGAGGTGCCTTCGGTTCAACCACAAACCACAGGCCCCGCTCACCGCCGGAGGGCACCAAGCTGACCGCACGCTCACCAGCCGGCAGTCCCCTGCCCGCGGGATCCAGCCTGGCCCCGCCTGCTCTGGGTTCTTTGCTCTATTCTTTGTTTTAAAAGTATATTCTTATGGATTTCAGAGAGGAAGGAAGAGGGAGAGAGAGAGAAACATCAGTGATGACGAGAATCATGGATCGACTGCCCCCTGCACGCCCCACACTGGGGATGGAGTCCGTCCGCCATCCGGGCATGTGCCCTGGCCGGGACTCGAACTGTGGCCTCCTGGTTCATGGGTTGACGCTCAGCCTATCACAGTTAGAGCCACGCCGCCCGGGCAGGGGTCCAGCCTTGGTGTGAGGAGTGAGGAGTGAGGACGACCAGCGTGTCTGTGCCAACGCCTCCCACCTGCTCTCCGTGCCAGGCCCATTCCCCGTGTCCTGAAGAGCCGGTTCCCCGGGTCTGCACGGCCCAGGTGTGAGGCAACGCGGAGTCAGCCCTGCCGGCAGCTACTCAGCCGCAAGTGCGGTGACACACGCAGGGGCCGGCCCGGCAATTACCTGGGCGGCACAGCCCGGCTGGGGAGAGGAACGGAGAGAAACGTCCCGGGGCCCTCCTGGGCCAGACCCTGTCCTGCCTTCAGGGCCTTTCCAGGGGGTGCCACCGACCCAGGAGGCCTGCGGGGATGGGGCCCAGCGGGTGGGGCCGTGCAGACGGAGCGGGGGGCCTGCTCGCCTGTGCATCCAGAGAGTGTCCAGTCCGGGCACAGGCCGAGCCTGGTGATCAGCTCACTTCCCCGCAGCCGGAGGCTATCAGAAGGAGCACATCCACACATTCGTCCCAAGAAACAAAACTGTAACCTCTTTTTCTTTAAAATATTTTTTTAATTATTTTGTTAATCCTCCCCCAAGGATATTTTTACATTGATTTTTAGAAAGAGTGGGAGGGACACACAGAGAGAAACATCGATGTGAGAGAGATTGCACATGCCCTGCCCAGGGCTGTGGGTTGAGCCTGCAATTGAGGTACATGCCCTTGATCGGAATCGAACCCAGAACCCTTCAGTCTGCAGGCCAATGTTCTATCCACTGGGCCAAACTGGTTCGGGCCAAACTGTAACATCCTTATTGAGAGAGGAGTCACATCCCGTACGACTCACCCACCAGAGGACACGGTGAAGTGGCTTTTAGGACCCTCGTGTTCGCCAGGCGACCCTCACCACAGGCTGTGGAGCCCTTTGTCACCCCAAAAGGAACAGCCTGTCAGCAGCACTCTGCATCGCTCCCCCCCCGCCCCCAAGCTGTCAGCCACACCAACCCACTTCTCCCTGGACACACGCGTGGCCTGTGGCTGGCTTCGCTCACGTGTGGTATGTGCAGTCTGTTTCCGCCGTGGCTGGCATCATGCTTCCCCCTCGTTGTGTGGAAGGTTCCGGTGCGCGGTGCTGGCATCCGTCCCCCTCCGTCAGGTGGGCATTGGCGCCGTCTCCACGCTGGCTCTCTGAGCGAGCGGCTGTGAATGAACTGTCTGCTTGGGGTCTGCGTGGGCTTGTGTTCTCATTCCCTGGGTCTGTGTCTGCAAGTGGAACTGCTGGGTCCTGTGCTGAACTCTGAGTGTAAGCTTTAAGGCGCTTTCCCACACAGTTTCCAGGGCGCCAGGCTTAGCCTCGGAGCCGGGATTCTAAGCAGACTGGTGGGAAACCTGCACCAATTCTAGTGAGCAAAGCAAACGAGGCCCTGTCCTCGGGGAGCTGTGAGCAGAGGAGAGGAAGACAGGCAGTGAGTGGAGGAGAGGAAACACACAGGCCTTTCCCCGAGCAGCAAGGGGCAGCCTCGGGCGGGCTGGCGGCCAGGGCGGCCTGGGAATAAGAGCCGGGAAGAGAAGGGCTGGAGGCCTTGCCCCAGTGGGAGGAAGCTCGGTGGGTGTGAGGGACAGAACAGACAGCGCCGGGGGCGGGGCTGGGCCTGGAGCAGCTCCCGGCTCCGCGGACCACAGGCAGAGTCTGAATTTTATTCCAAGCACACGGAGCAGCCTTGAGCCCTTTTAAGTAAATGCAGGGCGGGAGGTGTGTGTGACCTGAACCGATTCTTATATGCACCCCTATGTTCATAGCAGCACAATTCACCATAGCTAAGACTTGGAAACAGCCTAAGTGCCCATCAGCAGGTGAGTGGATTAGAAAACTATGGTACATCCACACAATGGAATACTACGCTGCCATAAAAAGAAGGAATTCTTACCATTTGCAACAGCACGGATAGATCTGGAGAGCATTATGCTGAGCGAAACAAGCTAGTCAGAGAAAGATAAATATCACATGATCTCACTCATATGTGGAATCTAATGAGCAATATAAACTGATGAACAAAAATAGATGCAGAGACATAGAGCCCTGAGCAGACCCTCAAACCTCAGAGGGAAGGCTGGGGAGTAGAGGGGGGAAGAGACCAAATGAACTCATGTGCATATGCATGACCCACGGACACAGACAGGGGTGGTGAAGACTTGGGCGCAGGGGAAGAGGGAAATGGGGGGAAATATGTAATACTTTCAACAATGAAGATTTATTAAAAATAATAATAAATAAAATAAAATTAAAAGGTATATTTAGTGCCGGCGGCGTGGCTCGGTGACTGGACGTCCACCTATGAACCAGGAGGTCCCGGTTTGATTCCCGGTCAGGGCACATGCCTGGTTGTGGGCTCCATCCCCGGTGCGGGCGTGCAGGACGCAGCCAATCAATGATGGTCCCTCATCACTGATGTTTCTCTCTCTCCCTCTGCCTTCCTCTCTGAAATCAATAAAAATGTGTGTTTTAAAAAAATTAGATTTAGTGAAGTATGATTTATACGCAATAAATCTTACCCTTTTTACATATGAACTCTGATAAACTTCAACAGATACTACAGTTGGGTGGCCACTGCTACATTGAAAATACACAATATTTTCACCTCCCCCAAAATCTGTTACACCCTTTCTCAGTCAACCCTGTGTCCCCATCCCCAGCCTAGCAGCCTCAGTCATTATTTTGTGCCTTTTTAGAATGTCATATACATGTAGTCATACATGTACATGTAATCATACATGAGTCGGCATAGCTACTCTGCATGGGGGAGGAACAGGACACGAGAAAGGCCTGAGATGGCCCAGCAATGGCTCTCGTTCGATCCAGGCCTCACCCCCGCACCCCGATCCCTGGGTCACCCCAACCAATCGCCGGAAGAGACGCTGGACGGGGTGTGTTCCAGGCGCCGAGGTCGTTCTAACGGCGGCCAGGCCCGAGACAACTTCTTCCTCATGGGTGCTGAGGAGCCGAGTGGGACGGGTCCTGAGGTGGCCCAGGACCCTGGGGCTTTGGGGGTCGCAGGACTTTCAGTTAAAACAGCGGGACAGACTGTCAGCACGGACTGTCAGCGCAGACTGTCAGCGCAGACTGTCAGCGCAGACTGTCAGCGCAGACTGGGGAAGACCTGGGGACCCAGAACGAGGGTCGTCCCACCTCTGCTTGCCGCCTCTGGCAGCGGCTCTCCCACCGGACACACAGGACGCTCCCCGGCCGCCCGCCCTGCACCTGTGTTATCACACGGTCTCGTGGCTCTTCTCTGCGTCCGCTGCTCCCACGCAGGCCCTTCTCCCGTTCCAATCCAAAGCAGCCGGCGTGTTGCAGTAAGACGTGGAAATATTTTACAATGTCAAAAAATGTCTAAAAGTGTCAAAAAGGCTTTAAAATGTTTGAGTTAACTTTCCTGAAACCTAAAGCGTGACATCAAGGACACACTCCCCTCTGCCCTAAACGTGTGTATCCACAGGCAAGGATCTGAACTTGGGTTACATACGGACTGAGTGACTTGCGTGATGCCACATGTGTGAGTGATGTGCTCTCCCCAGATATGCACCCACAAGTGCACACCCTGCAGCCCCTCGCCCTGCTAAGATTAACACGTGTCCATTTACATAACTCCCTGATAGCCACCTAAATGGCTGCGGGTACGGACAGGCCTTAAAAAACGGGTCCTGACCAGCCAACAGTGCTCGCCTGGTGAGACCGCCACAAAGGCACGTCCTGCCATCCACACTGCGCCGCTCCGGCTCCTCTCCACTCCCTGGCAGATGGCGGAAGGACGCGTCCGAGCTCTCGGTGAGGAGCGCCGGCCCTTCATCCGGACCGGACCAGCCCAGCTGCCGGGCCCCAGAGACCGCACCACGGGATCCTTAAGTGTACTCGCAGCACCAGGAATGTGTGCCTAATACAATGCTGTGTGGTTTGCAACTGCACGTTTCATGTGGTGTAACTCCTCCGGCAGTTAATTAATCTGTTTTGTGTACACTTGAAACTAAAACTAAGGATTTTGGCTTTTCGATCCTAAGCCTGCCCTTGGTCCTGCTTGCGTAGAGTAGCCTCTTCGCTAGCAACAATTTAAATGTCCCAACATCTGCACGGTTAAGCTCGTCTCCAGGGACGCCTTGGACAACACCCAGACCCTTCCCAGGGGCCTACTTGGGACACAGTGGTTCTAGCTGGTTTGGCTCAGTGGACAGAGCGCCGGCCTGTGGACTGAAAGGCCCTGGTCAGGGCCGCATGCAGGCTTGGTCCCCTGTGTGGGAGGTGCAGGAGGCAGCTGATCAATGACTCTCTCATCATTGATGCTTCTCTCTCCCTCTCCCTCTCTGAAATCAATGAAAATATATTTAAAAGCAAACAAACCAATAAAAACAACAAAGTGCCCAGGGCACTAGCCTCTGTGGGGACAGAGCTCACAGGGAGTGGGGTCTCACTGAGGCCCCCCCAGCTCTGCCCGGTGTCCATGCTGGCTTCCGGCCTCTGGGGGTGGACGTGCTTCTTCCCCCGCTAGGTTCCCCGGGACCGGCTCTCCTATCGCCGGTCACCGCTCTGGTCACCGCAGTGGTCACCGCAGTGGTTTTGTGTTTGTGAGATAACTGGATTGCTGTTTGCCAAGAATGTGAACTCGGTGAGGACAGGGCCACGCCGCTCCAGTTTATTATTGCCTCCCAGTACCGAGCATGTAAGTGGCACACAGTAGGTGCTCAACAAATGAATGAATGAATGAACGATGACTATCATTACCTATTGTCGCGCCCAGGGAATAACATTGGCTCGTCTCCTTTTATCACTGGCAGATTTCAATCCCGTGGGACCCACACTGTTAGGACAACGTTATCCTATTCCTCTGAGATACACAGTTGAACCTTGAACAATGTGGGGGTTAGGAACACTGGCCCACTTTGCAGTAAAAAATTCCCGTGTGATTTTTGACTCAACAAAAACCTGGCTGCCCCTCCGTACCTGTGGCGGGCTGGCTCCAGCACCCCCCGCCCCCGCCCCTACCGAATTCTGCTCTAGTCCTGTGCAGACCGATGCACACACTCGGCCCTCCGCATCCGTGGGTTCTGGATCAACCCAAACAGGTACTTGTTGGGGAAAGTCTGCTTCTCTGTGGACCCTGTGCAGCTCCAACCCAAGCTGTTCAAAGGGTCGATGATGGAGGCACAGGAGTGGCAGCGAGGGGCACGCAGGCCTCACTGGGAGCCTCTCTGCCACCTGCCTCCTGAGACTGGGTGGCTCTGAGGGAACGGCTGTGTGCAGCCCAGGTACCCTGAGTCGGGGCAGCTGGCATTTTATGAGTAGCTGTGACCATCAGGCTGGCAGGCCACCCCTCAGGGCCGCACTCAGAGGCCGCAGCCCCATCCCCCCACCCACACCGGGTCCCCAGGGAGCATCCCAGGCCGCAGCCCCTGTGCTGGGAGCGGTGGTGGCCGGGGGACTGGCCGACGTGACACACAGGAAGTGACTCCTGACCTCACGAGCTTTGCCATTCCGCAGGCTGCAGAGATAAGACACACACTTCGGAAAGCTTATCAGGCCAGAGGCAGTTTGTCACCCCTGCCAGAGATGTGGCCGTCGATAAAGGTGCCCGTTTCAGAGGCGAGTGCGTGAGAACTGTGGGTGGGGTGGGCGGCTGCTCCCCACTGTGTCACCCACACCCCCACGTTCCATGATCACACACCCGTCTTCAGCCCTCACCCCAACCTCCGTCTCACTCCCCAAACTCAAAAGGAGCCCTGGAGGGTTTGGCTCAGTGGACAGAGCGTCAGTGGACGTAGAATTGATGCCTGGGCTGTGGGCTGGGTTGTGGGCTCGATCCTCTGTGGGGGCTGTACAGGAGGCAGCCAATCAATGATTCTCTCCCATCATTGATGTTTCTAGCACTTGCTCCTCTCCCTTCCTCTCGGAAACCAATAATAAACATATATATATATATATATATATATATATATATATATATATATATATAAAATCTTTTTTTTTTTTTTAAGGGGAACAAGGTGGTGTCTCTGAGACACGCGTGTGCGGTCTCTCTGGACCAGGCACTCACTGACCGTGATGCACGCAGGATGAATGAATCAGTAAGACCACCCCCGGCTGACTTGTCACCTTAGGTAGAATGGGTGACAGTGCTCCTGGGTCTCGCCCACTGACTGCTCGGAGGACACCCACTGGGAAGTCATCCTGGAGTCATTTCCTGGGAACTGGCCTGGGACCCGCCTCCCACTTGGCTCACTTGGCCTCCCAGCGGTCAGCCTAGGGCGCCCCCTGGTGGCGTTTCTAGGAGAGGCTCTCCTGCTCACTCCCCTCCTGCTTGCTGCCAGGCTTCAGGGTCCCAATCAGACGGAGTGGTGAGAGGGAGACCCCAAAAGAGGGAGAAGAGGCGTGGACAGGGAGGAGAGCAGTAAAGGTGTTAGAACTGGCCCTTCGCCATCAGGGCCAAGCCTCAGGAGGGAGAGCCAGGTGGCCATGTGCCTTTAAAGGATAAAACGTGGATGGACAAGTTCAGCTAGTGTCCTCCTCTCCCTTCCCTACCCCTCCCACCCTCCCCCTCCTCCCTCTTCTCCCTCCTCTTCCCCTTCTCCTCCTCTCCCTCCTCCTCGTTCTCAGCACTGACCACACTCACTGATGGTATTTTGCAAGGGTTTTTTTTAACGTTTGTTTCTGTTTTGGTTCTGTAGAGATCAGGGGAGAACTGAAGTTGCCCCCTGTGGAGCAGAACTGAAAGCAGAGGCACTGGGAGCAGGGCTCCCGCCCGGAGATTCCTGTGACCACGGCCTGCCCGTGGCTGAGCTGCCAGGCCCCGGGGCAGGAGCGGGGGCTCTGAGGGCTCCTGCCCGCTGCCCGCTGCCCCTGCCTGTTCACAGCGGCGGCACCGGGACCTACCGTCCCCGCTTCAGCGTCTCATTTCACCTCCCGGGCGCCGCGGTCACGTCCCCGCTGCCGGGGAGGAAGCGAAGCTGAGCGAGGCTGGGAACTTGCTGGGATGACAGGGCTGTGGGTGGGAGAGGTCGCGTTTGACCCTGAACCTCACCCTGTGACACGGAAGGAACTCAAAAGCCAACAAACGCTTCTCCTGCCCCCCCACCCCCCGCCCCCTGCCACGAGCAGCCCGTCTGGGAGCCTGGCGCTGGCTGCGGGAACTGGCAGGAGCCCGCCTGCTGGAGCCGCCATGCCCAGAGACACCTTTAGTTGTCACCTGGCGGTGGGTGCTGCTGGCATCCCTGGATGACAGGGGCAGAGAGAGTGTGGATGGCTCTGACTGAGGACGGGAGTCCTGTCTGTGGCCGGACTGCTTTACTCTGAGCACAGAAGGTGCACGCTCACCTGGTGGGCGCTGCAGGGGGACCTGGGCGCTCACCTGGAATGCAGCCCCCTCCCTCCGGGAGCTCCTGGGAGCATGGAAAGGTCAGCAACCTTGCTGCCGAGCCAGAGCCCCGGCCCTCTGGAGGGCCAGCCTGGCTTACCCACAGGCCTTTGCTCGCCCACAGGCCTTTGCTCGCCCTCAGGCCTTTGCTCACCCTCAGGCCTTTGCTCACCCTCAGGCCTTTGCTCACCCTCAGGCCTTTGCTTATCCTCAGGCCTTTGCTTACCCACAGGCCTTTGCTCACCCACAGGCCTTTGCTCACCCACAGGCCTTTGCTCACCCACAGGCCTTTGTTTACCCACAGGCCTTTGCTCACCCACAGGCCTTTGCTCACCCACAGGCCTTTGCTTACCCTCAGGACTTTGTTTACCCACAGGCCTTGCTTACCCACAAGCCTTTGCTCACCCACAGGCCTTTGTTTACCCACAGGCCTTGCTTACCCACAGGCCTTGCTTACCCACAGGCCTTTGCTCACCCACAGGCTTTGTTTACCCACAGGCCTTTGCTCACCCACAGGCCTTTGCTCACCCACAGGCCTTTGTTTACCCACAGGCCTTTGCTTACCCACAGGCCTTTGCTCACCCATAGGCCTTTGCTTACCCACAGGCCTTTGCTTACCCTCAGGACTTTGTTTACCCACAGGCCTTGCTTACCCACAAGCCTTTGCTCACCCACAGGCCTTTGTTTACCCACAGGCCTTGCTTACCCACAGGCCTTTGCTTACCCACAGGCCTTTGCTTACCCTCAGGACTTTGTTTACCCACAGGCCTTGCTTACCCACAAGCCTTTGCTCACCCACAGGCCTTTGTTTACCCACAGGCCTTGCTTACCCACAGGCCTTTGCTTACCCACAGGCCTTTGCTCACCCACAGGCCTTTGCTTACCCTCAAGCCTTTGCTTACCCACAGGCCTTGGTTTACCCACAGGCATTTGCTTACCCACAGGCCTTGCTTACCCACAGGCATTTGCTTACCCACAGGCCTTTGCTTACCCTCAAGCCTTTGCTTACCCACAGGCCTTTGCTCACCCACAGGCCTTTGCTCACTCACAGGCCTTTGCTTACCCTCAGGCCTTTGCAAATCTCCATCCTGTGAATTGCTCATTTGGCACACCCTTCCCCATGTAATCTTCGTCCTTCTATGGCAGCTGGCAGCTGAGTTTGGCAGCTGGCTGGGGGGAGTGGGGAGAGCAGATGTCGGGGTGGGGGGGAGCCCTGCTGCTCTCCCATGCTGCAGCAGGATTGGAGTACAGCTCATGTGATTCGCCCATCTCTGCCGCACTGGTGCATGGACAGAGCTATGCAGACCACAATGTCACTGGTGCTGCGTGAGAGACTTCGATGCGGACGTCGTCCAGGAAAGTGGCTGGCAGCCAAAGCATACCAACTTCAGTTTTCCAATTGGAAACTGAATCCTACGTTTCAAAATAACCCATTATCAATGAAGAAATTGAAAGGGAAATTAGAAAGCATTTAGAAATGAATGAAAATGAAAACACAAAGTATCAGAATTTGTCGGATGCTGCTAAGCAAGAGGAAGTTTATATCACTTAATGCCTACACTAGAAAAGAAGTTTCAAGTATGTCAGGTCAGGTTGTACCTCAAGAAATTAGAAAAAAGAGAAATTTTTAAAAAATATATATATTTTATTGAATTTTTACAGAGAGGAAGGGAGAGAGAGATAGAGAGCTAGAAACATCAATGAGAGAGGAACATTGATCAGCTGCCTCTTGCACACCCCCTACTGGGGATCTGCCCGCAACCAAGGTACATGCCCTTGCCTGGAATCGAACCCAGGACCTTTCAGTTCGCAGACCGACGCTCTACCACTGAGCCAAACCGGTTTCGGTGAGAAAATTTAACTCAAAGTAAGCAGAAAAAAGAAATAATAAAGATGAAAGTGAAAATTAATGACATAGAAAACAAAACAAAAACAGAGAGAATCGATGACATCAAAAGCTGGTTCTACAATATCGACAAAACTGATTAACCTCTAGCCAGACTGACCAGGATAAGAATCAGGAAGACTCAAACTGCCAGTATCAGGAATGAGTGAAGTGACATCATTCAATAGGTCTATAGGTATTTTTTTAATTTAATAAATCTTTATTGTTCAGATTATTATAATTTTTCTCCTTTTCCCCCCCATAGCTCCTCTCCACCTGGTTCCCACACCTCCCCTCACTGTCCTTATCCGTAGGTGTACAGTTTTTGTCTAGTCTCTTCCTGAACCCCCACACCCTTTCCTCCTGAGAATTATCAATCCACTTCCTTTCTATGTCCCTGATTCTATTATATTCACCAGTTTATTCTGTTCCTCGGATTTTTAATTCACTTGATTTTTAGATTCATTTGTTGGTAAGTATGTATTATTATTCATAATTTTTATCTTTACTTTTTTTTTCTTCTTCCACTCCTCAAAGAATACCTTTCAGCATTTCATATAATACTGCTTTGGTGATGATGAACTCTTTTAGCTTTTTCTTATCTGTGAAGCTCTTTATCTGACCTTCAATTCTGAATGATAGCTTTGCTGGGTAGAGTAATCTTGGTTGTAGGTTCTTGCTCTTCATCACTTTGAATATTTCTTGCCACTCCCATCAGGCCTGCATAGTTTCTGTTGAGAAATCAGCTGACAATCGTATGGGTGCTTCCTTGTAGGTAATTAACTGTTTTTCTCTTGCTGCTTTTAATATTCTCTCTTTGTCTTTTGCTCTTGGCACTTTAATTATGATGTGTCTTGGTGTGGTACTCTTTGGATTCCTTTTGTTTGGGGTTCTGTGTGCTTCCTGGATTTGTAAGTCTATTTCTTTCACCAGGTGGGGGAAGTTTTTGGTCATTATTTCTTCAAATAGGTTTTCAGTATCTTGCTCTCTCTCTTCTTCTGGCACCCCCATAATTCTAATGTTGGTACGCTTAAAGTTGTCCCAGAGGCTTCTTACACTATCTTCAAATTTTTGGATTCTTTTGGTGTTTTTTTTTTGTTTGTTTTTTTGTTTGTTTGTTTGTTTGCTTTCCCGGTTGAGTATCTTTTGCTTCTTTGTATTTCAAATCTTTGACTTAATTCTTGCATTCCTCTAGTCTTCTGTTGGGTCTCTGTATATTTTTTATTTTAGTCAGTGTATGTTTAATTTCTAGTTGATCCTTTTTCATATCCTTGAGGGTCTCATTAAATTTATTGGCCTTTTCTTGAAAATTCTTGAAAAACCTTATAAAAGTCATTTGTTTTCCTCCATTTCTTTAATTTGTGATCTGTTTCTTTGTATCCACATTTTTGCTGCTTCCCTGAGTTGGTAGGGTGGCTTTATGTGCTAGGTGTCCTATATGGCCCAGTGGATCGGCCTCCCAGTTACCTGAGGTGGACACTCTTGGTGGACTGTGTGTACAGCCTTGTTGTAGTTAAGTCTTGATTGTTGTTGGTATCACTGGGAGGAAATGACCTCCAGGCCAATTGGCTGTGAGGACCCGCTGTGTCTATAATGGAAGAATCACTGTGCTGGAGACACATTTTGGGGCAGGACTTGTTCCAGTGGGGCTTTGGTGCTCTCTGAGTCTGCTCTTGAATGTGTCACTTATGGATGTGAGTAGTTGAATCTGGTGTCATCTCACACTGACCACTAGATACACTAGCTTCTAGATCTTCAATGGAATGCAGATCAGCTACTTTCTGAGGCTACCCAGCAGAAGCTACAGTGAGAACTACAGTTTTCTCCTATTTGGAGGTTTGGAGGTTTTTGAGCTGTCTGACCAAAGCTGAAGTTTGTTAGGTTAAGCTGTGATATGGCAGGCCTATTATATGCAAAAGCCACTGCTTGAGTGGGTTTGGAGATTGTGTGAGGCAGGGTCTCAGGGAGTCACTAGGCCAGGCCGTGGCAAATAGCAATGGCTACCAGTCAGCTGTCTCTGCATTTCTGAGTTTCCAAGTCACTGTGTCCCAAGCCCCAGTGCAGTAAACAATGATTGCTGGGTGCACCTCTGCAAGAAAGTCACCCTCACTTTCCAACCCAATGGCCGGCAGTCCAACTTCTCCCCGTAGGAGTTTGGGTCCCCAACATCTCCCCAGAAACTGGAGTGCAAAATAATCAGGAGCTTGCCTCCCTTTGGGTTGAAAAAAAGCAGTGCACCCAGTCACCCGCCACCAGCCCAGTTCACACGCCTCTGTACCTCAGTTTTTCAGCGCTTGTGCACATCTCAGTGCTCTTTTCTCTTTCCTTCTAGTTGACGAACTTCCACTCAGCCAGCTTTCATGTGGTTCTAGGTGATAGACGTTTTGTTTTCTAGTTGTACTTTTGAATTTGTTGTGTGAGGCAGCAGTTTAGTTGTTTACTTATGCTGCCATCTTGATTTCCCCAGGTCTATAGATAGTAAAAGAACAGGTCAATATTAACAACTTTAGGCCAAAAAATCTGAAAATGAGTGAAATGTCTTTGAAAAACACAAATTACCATGCTCAAGTCAAAAATAAATAGATAATCTTAAATAACCCAATATCTATCTATATAAAATCCTAATATGTAAATAGACCAAATGGTGGAACAACTGAACAATTGGTCACTGTGACATGCACTAACCCCAGGGAGTGTGCACAGAACATAGCGGGTGTCAACCGTGGCAGGATGGTGGAGCAGGTGAGCGGGGAAGCCAGACCAAGGTGGGATGCCAGTTGCTGTCATCAGGGCGAGCCTCTGGTGGTTACTGAAAAGTCTTTGCTCCTGCACGCCATGGTCCCACCAGGCTCTCGCACTTGCTGCCAGTGCCAGCCCCACTTGAACCCACTGACGAGGCCAGAGCTGCAACTTGCACCAGCTGCCAACCCAGGCCCCAATCGCACAGTGCTGTCAGGGGCTGTGAGCAGCGTCTGCCAGCCCCAATCACCCCTCAGGGCTTCTCCACCTCCTTCTGCTCCTGAGGGGCAATCAAGGCAACAGCCACCTCTCATACATGCTGTTAGCTCTGGAGCCACTGCTCGCACCCACTGACAGCTTTGGCCCTGCTAGCCCACACTGCTCACGCCAATCCCAATTGCTCCATGCCGTCAGCAAGGCAAGCAGGGCCTGTGCCATCAGCACATGGGAGCCATGACATGGGAGTGGTGCTGCCTGCAGACAGGAGACCGGGGCTATAGCAGGAGAGGCCAGGCAGGGGGTGTGGAGGATGGGCTGAGATCCACCCCTGTGCCCATGGCAGCCTCACGGCCCACAGTTCCTTTCAAGGTGCACGAATCCGTGCACTGGCCCCTAGTCTATTCAATAATTTGAAATTGCAGTTAAAAGCCTTTCCAGAGGCCCTGCCTAGGTAGGTCAGTTGGTTAGAGCATCCCCCTAATACACCACAGTGTCTGATTCAATCCCTGGTCAGGGCACATCCAACAATTAACCAATAAATATCTAAAAAAATAAATAAATAAATAAAAATGGAACAGCAAATTGATGTTTCTCTCTCTCTCAAATCAGTAAATACACATTTAAAAAATAATTTCACACAAAGAAAACTCAGGTCCTGGTGAATTTTACCAAACATTTAAGTAAGAAGTAATATCAATTCTATATTAACTCTTCCAAGATAATTGAAGAGAATGGAATACTTCTCAAGCTATTCTTTGAGACTGAATTACCCAATACTAAAACCAGACATAGACATATACCAAAAAAAAGAAAACTAATGGTCAAATTCCTCATGAACATGGAGCAAACATTTTAAACAAAATTTTAGTAAATTGAATTCAACAATAGATTTAAAAGATATTACATCATGACAAGTGAGGTTTATACCAGCGCTTCAGGGGCGAATCAACATTTGAAAATTCCTCAATGAAACTCACCACATTAAGAAACGAAAAAAGGAAACCATATAAATATCTCAATAGATGCAGAAAAGGCTCTCAAATTTGACATTAATTCCAAATAAAAACTAGAAATAGAAGGGAACTTCTTCAGCCAAATAAAAAGTATCCACAAAACCTCAGCTATCAGTACTTCTATTGGCAAAAGACTGAATGTTGGCAAAGTTCCCTCCCTAAGGAGTGAGGGGTCCCAGCCCCACACCAGGCCCTCCAATCCAGATTCCAGTGCCAGGAAGAAAAGTCCCCATGACTTCTGGCTGTGAAACCAGTGGGGATTGAGGCTGGGGGAGGCTGAGGCTGCTGGAGTCCCAGGCAGTTCATCTTAAAGGGCCCATGCACAGATTTGTCAGACTCCATCGCTCTGTGCTCTAACACTGGGGCAGCAGCTGGAAAGGCACCAGGGACACATGGGAAGGAACTGAAGTGTCTGGCAACTGGGCGAGAGCCCGAGGGGCAGTTTTCTCCCAGACAACGTGCTGCTGGCAGAGGCCATTGTTCTTTTTCTAACCCTCCCCCACTGAGCTGGCAGGTGGGCACCATATCTGAGTCTCCATCAACCTGCCTCACCGTGGTGATTCCCTGAGACTCAGCCCCCCTCAGGCCTACCCAAGCCATTTCTAGTGGTGTTTCCATACAAACAGCCTGTCTTGTCTCATGCTTCAAACTTCCCTAAAATCTCTCAAGCCAGCAGCTTGGCATGCTTGGCATGCCACATACCTTTCACCAAATAGAAGGAGCAGCACTAGTGGCAGCCAGCCTTGGTTCTCAGTTTGGCCTCTTCTGGGCAACTATAAGCCAGTTGCATATCACCTTGTAGTTCATTCCTGGTGGCACAGGTGGCAGCTGACGTTGGTCTGCACCTCTCAGGAAGTTCCAGAGCCAGCAGATAGCTTCAGACCACGTCAAAACACCATCCACTCACCTACACAAACAACACACCTAAGGGGTGGACTTAGTGAGCACCAGAGCCCCGCTCTAGTAAGTCCTGCAGTGTGGGGTGGGCCCATCACAGCTGATCCTCCATGATGTAGGAGGTCAGTAGTCTGTAGTTACAGCCAGTCCAGGAAGTTGATCAGCTGGAGGTAAATCCCTTCCATTGACATGCCAACAGCAATCAAGGCTCAACTACAACAAAAGGGCTTACACAACCCATAGTGGGTGGAGGTGCACCTAGAGTGCCTCGCTCGAGTGACCAGGGAGGCTGTGCCACTGGACCCTACAGAACACCTCCTACATTGGGCCACTCTCCCAAACCCAGGAGACACAGCAGCTCCACCTCATCCATAGAGCAAACACAGACAGGCTGCCAAAATGAGGAGACACAGAAACGTCCCAAATGAAGGAACAGAAAGAAATCCTAGAAAAAAAGAATAAACAAAATGGAAACAAGGAATCTACCAGATGCAGAGTTGTGACCTTGACAGTGTTGACAGTGTGGGGCAGGCACTTTATAGAATTTCCCTCCACTGAAGTTGGTCTGCTGTTTTCTTCGTGGGTCCAGGGTCTGGGGGAAGACCGAGGCGGTGAGGTGCCGCATGGGGGCCGACGGACCAGTTTGAATACTCCCCACCTTGACCGCGGGCTGAGGTCGTGTTTGTCAGTCTCTGCTGTGAAGCTGTTTCCCGTGCCCCCACGCCCTCTCACACGCTGTCGCCGTGGGAGGAAGTGGCCGTGTGCAGCCCACGCCGAGGAAGGGCGGGGCCTCCCTCGCTGAGGGCGGACTATCTGCACACGTGATGTGGGGTTCTTCCACGTGGGGATGTGTGTGTCTGGTCTCCTAGCTGCGATTCTATGTCTCGTTCGGAGATTTCCCGTTATCAGCCGGAGGCTATTCCTACATAAACGTGTCAGCATTTCCTGAGCTGACCTCCCACAGCTAATGTGCTGGACACTGACTACATCCCGCACATGCTGCTAACCATCTTTGTGTATCGTATTTCATTTAATCCTTGCAATAACCTTCTGGGAGGAACACATTATACCCACTTCACGGATAAGAAACTGAGACTCTGCATGTGAACCGCATTCCATTCCTGTGTCTGCCTTGCACACCAGGCCCCAAACGTCCACCAGGTGTGTGTGCTGACTGCGCCCCTTGCCCGGCCCTCGGCCCCTTGCCCGGCTGACTGCGCCCCTTGCCCGGTGCCCTCCCTCCCACCCCTGCTGGGCCTGGCTGTGTGCTAACAGGCCACAGCAGCTGCCTGGAGCCCACCCCGGAACCCAGGCCACAGTCTTCCCTCTGCCCACCCTGCAGGCACAGATGGCGAGACCCTGGCCATCGTAGCAGCCCCGGGCGGAGAGGTCACAGCCAAGGCCTCTGCCCACACGGAAGCCTGCTCCTGAGGGGACAGAGCGACACCTCACTGGGAAGACCTGAGAGAAGCTGTTTCTCACTCTGAGCAAAATCCCCGCCGCCTGACACCAGGAGGTGAGAGAGCAGGAGGGAGCTGAGGGCTCAAAGGCCGTGATAGTTGGAAAAGAAACCACACCAGTGGGTTTCTGGGGTTAGCCCGCCTGCCCCACAGCCAGCTGCAGGGTTCAACTCCCAGTCCTCCCCCCGCAGCCAGGCCCGAGGGGCCCCGCCGGGGGCCAACGCGCTGGGCGCCAAGAGCCCTGGGAGGAGGCGAGGCAGGAATCTGTATGCCCGCTCCCACAGAACCTGAGGCTCCCAGAGGGAAAGCGATTTGCCACACACAAGGCAGCGAGCTGGCACGTGGTCTGACCTTCCCACAGGTCATGGAAAGACCAGCATCCCTGCACCCCGCACCACCAACAACCCAGCGGAGGTGCGTGAGAGCAGCGGCCGGTTAACCACGTTGCCGATGAAAATTGTGGGTCAGAACAGTACTCTGCAGGGGTGAGGTCCTTCAGGAAGACTGGACTCACCCCTGTTTCTCAAGAAAGATGGTGTCTCCCTGCTGGTGTGGCTCAGTGGGTGAGCATCAACCTATGAACCAGGAGCTCACGGTTTGATTCCTGGTCAGGGCACATGCCCGGGGTGCAGGCTCCATCCCCAGTGTGGGGCTGCAGGAGGCAGCAGATCCATGATTCTCTCTCATCACTGTTTCTCTCTCCCTCCGCCTTCCTCTCTATTTTTTAAAAAAAAAACATGAGAAAGGCCGTGCGGATGGTGCTGCATATTCTGCGGGAGGAAGGGGGCCTGAGGCCGCGTGCACCCACACTCCCGGGCGTACTCCTCTTCACTCTGGCTGTGTCTGCCTTCCTGAGCCGCGCGCTCCAGGGGGCTGTGCAGGAACCCTTGTGGCAGGCGCCCTGGGGACCCATTTGGATCGGGCACCGCGGGCTGCAGACCTAGAGGCGGAGTCCCAGCCCAGGGAACAACCAGCCTCCATGACCTGCTCCTGCTGTTTGGCACCCCCCACGCCTGGCACACTCCCCCCACCTGGCACACTCCCCCTACCTGGCACACTCCCCCTACCTGGCACACACACCCACGCCTGGCACACTCCCCCCACCTGGCACACTCTCCTCCTCTTTGTCTCATCACCCCAACTCCCCCCTCAGGTTTCACCTGGAGCAGCACCTCCTCAGCAAAGATCTTGGGCCTTCCTTTTTAAAAAAAAAAATACATTTTATTGATTTCTACAGAGAGAGGAAGGAATGGGGAGAGAAGGAAACATCAGTGAGAGAAGCACATTGTTGATTGATCGGCTGTTTCCTGCAGGCCCCCCGCTGGGGATGGAGCCTGCACCCCGAGCATATGCCCTGGCGGGGAACTGAACCCGGGACCTCTTGAATTCTGGGCTGGTGCTCAACCCCTGAGCCACCCTGGCCGGGCTCTTGGCCTTTCTCACGGTTAAGCCCTGCCTGCGGACTCACAGCTCTGAGTTGCAGTTCGGCCTCTTCTTGGGGGATCATGTGTGAGCTCCGCCAGGACGGCCTCAGGGCCTGGGGGTGAGGAAACGCCAGGGGCACGCTGCGGGAGGACTGCTGGGCCAGACAGAGACAGAGTGTGGGAAGTCCTTCTCTGTGGGAGGCGTGGCTCCCAGACCAGCCTGCATCCTAAGCCTGGGCTGTGCCGCTACCTTCCCGCAGCAGGTCTTTTCCGATGGCATTAAATAAAGCTCTCGAGGCTGGAGCTTATTCCAGACTGTCCGTGAGACTCAATAGGCAATCACACTTAGGCCCTTAGAAATGTTTGCCTTCACAAGGAGACAGAGGGAAATCACACACACACTCACACTCACATCCACATGCACACACTCACACATCACAACTCACACTTACACACTCACACACACACTCACACATTCACACCCACACTCACACATACATTCACACACTCACTCACACTCACGCACACACACTCACACACACTCTCACACGCACATACATTCACACACACTCACATCACAACTCACACACACTCATACACACACTCACACACCCACACACACTCACACATCACAACTCACACACACACACACACACGCTCACATACACACACTCACACACACACACACACTCATATACACACACTCACACACACTCACACTCACACCCACACACACTCACACATCACAACTCACACATACACACTCACATACACACACTCACTCACTCTCACACGCACACACATTCACACCCACACTCACACTCACACCCACACACACACTCACACATCACAACTCACACACACACACATACACACTCACATACACACATTCACACACTCATACACACACACTCACACACACACACTCACACACTCACACACTCATACACACACACTCATACACACACACATGCACACACATTCACACACACACACATTCTAACACCCACACGCACACACTCACAAAGGCTGCATGACAGGAACAAAAATGGAGGTGATGCAGCCACCGGCAGCTGAGAGGCAGGAAGGGTCCTCCGCAGCGTCCAGAGGACGCCAGGCCTCAGCACCATCTCAGCCAGGAAGCCAGCGTCTGACTCGCCGCCAGGACCCTGAGTGAGCCCATTGCCACAGGGTCAGCCAGCCAGTCTGCCATTCCTTGTTAGCTGCAGCGCAGGGAACCAACGCTCACACACACCCTGCACGCCCTTCCTCCTCACTCAACCCCAGCCCCTCCCATCACCTCCTCTGGGAGGAGAAGGGGGGCTACAGAAGGGACACAGAAAGCGGGGAGTCCAGAAGGACGGGAGGAAAGGCTGAGGGTAAGGGCTTGGGCAAACACGCCAGACTCACAGGCTAACACGGGCCCAACAAACAAGCTGTAAGCTTATGTGGCCACAAAACACAAAAGCTTCCATTTCATAAAAACGTAGTTTTATTTGGATAGAGACATGCTGAACACAAAGGGCTGAAATAAATGAGTCATCCTATTTAATAAAAGAGTAGTATGCAAATTGACCTTACCTCTGCTATACCCACAAGCCTGCCCACCAGCCAATCAATAACGAGTATGCAAATTAACTGAACCAAGATGGCTGCAGTCACAGGGCAAGCAGGAGGCTTGGGTTTTCCCAGCAATGGAGGAAGCCAAGCTTCCTGCACACCCTGGCCAGCTGAGGCCTCTGCTCAAGGCTATAAAGTTTCAATTATAGAAGATAAATAAATTCCATCAAAAATGGCCGTGGCCATGGAGTGAGCAGGAGGCTTGTGTTTCCCTGATGATGGAGGAAGCTGAACTTCTTGGCCGGCCCTAGACTCCACACAAAGCCACAAAGTTTCAATTATAGAAGATAAATGAATCCCAGATACCAGGGCCTCCACTTGGGTTGCCAGGGGTGGGGGTGGGGAAAGAGGGCATGACCGGCCTTCAAACCACCACAGACCCCTCGCCCAGACTGCCCCAAACCCCAAGGGAACCCCCATCCTGATCTGGGACACCATTCAGAGCAAACCATCTGGCCCCATGCCTCTATCCTATCTAATAAAAGGGTAATATGCAGATTGACCATCATTCCAACACACAATATGGCTGCTCCATGTGGTCAAAGATGGCTCCCCCCATATGAACACAAGATGGCCACCACAAGATGGCCTGCAGGCAGGGCAGTTGGGAGGGACCAGGCTTACAGGGGAGATCAGTTGGGGGAGGGGAGCAGGCCTACAGGGGAGGGCAGTTAGGGGCAATCAGGCTGGCAGGGGAGCAGTTAGCCATCAACCAGGTTGGCAGGGGAGTGGTTACGGGGTGAGCAGGCTGGCAGGCAAAAGTTGTTAGAGGCAATCAGGAAGGCAGGCAGGCAAGCAGTGGGGAGCCAGCAGTCCTGGATTGTGAGAGGAATGTCCAACTGCTCGTTTAGGCCTGATGGGCAGTCGGATATCCCTCAAGTGGTCCCAGATTGGGGAAGGTTCAGGCTAGGCTGAGAGACACCCCCCACCTGTGCACGAATTTCATGCATCAAGTCTCTAGTTATTAACAGAAAATAATAGAACACTTTAATAAACATTAATATGTTTTCTAGAACATTAACTTACCAGACACTGAATAACTGCACAGATTAATAAGTGTAACACAAGTAAACCTATTTTTCTTGTTCTCCAAAAGCAAAATATTTCCTGTTGCCTACACCAAACAAGTCAGTCCAAGACTAATGATGTGGCCATCGGCTACTAAGTTATTTGCTGCTGGTATTAGTGGAGAGAAATAGGGCACCTGTGCATAAGGGAAATGAATACAACATGATTATAGTAATAAGGCATTACCAAATGTTGTAGTTCGTTATTAATAATTATGTACAACAGGATACTGTAAAAAAAATTAAGCTACAAAATTGTTATTACAACATTTCTTACATACCATCACATTGACTGGGCTGCAAAAATATTCGTTGTGGGCTGCATGCAGCCTGCAGGCAATGAGTTTGACATGCTTGGGCTAGGGCAGTGGTTGGCAAACTCATTAGTCAGCAGAGCCAAACACCAACAGTACGACTGAAATGTCTTTTGAGAGCCAAATATTTTAAACTTAAACTTCTTCTAACACCACTTCTTCAAAATAGACTGGCTCTGGCTGTGGTATTTTGTGGAAGAGCCACACTCAAGGGGCCAAAGAGCCGCATGTGGCTCGCGAGCTGCAGTTTGCAGACCCTGGGGCTAGAGTATAATTATGTAGGGGAAGTGTGTTTATCAGAGTGGACGACAGGGCCAAGACGGCGGGAGAAAGAGGCCCTGCCCGCCCCCCCCCCAACCCCCCCTCCAGTGACCATTCTGAGGGGAGGAGAGATGGGCTGAGTCCTCACACCCTGTCAGCCGCTGGAACCCGCCCTGCAGACAGGCCAGCCTACAGCCAGGTGAGCTCATTTCCCAGCCTCCAGCCCCTGGCTGTCCCCAAACCTGCCAGGTACACTCACACCCAGGGCTTTGCACGTGCTGCTCTCTCTGCCTGGACTGCTGTTTGTCCACACGATGCAGATGCACCCCCCCTCCTCAGGCCCTGCCGGACAAGGCCTTCCCTGCCCCCTCCACCTCCTCTCCCTTCCCCCACCGCACTGCTCCCGGCAGCATCAGCTCCGCGCTCACTTCCTTTCCTGACCATTCACCCGTCCACACTGCGTGGCACTCCCTGCTGCAGGAGGAACTGCCTGTCTGCCTACAATGGAGCCCGGTCCATGGAGGGTGGGGGGCATTGAGAACTGAATGGGTCCTCACGGGCCTGTCTCCAGGGAGACGGAGATGCTGGGGGAGGGTCAGCTGGGATGGTGGCGACGATGGTAGAGGTTTTACTCTGCCCCTCCCTGGGTGTCAGCGCCAAGCACAGCCCCTCAGGGCAAGTCCTAGGGTTTCTAATCATTCTCAACTCCATGTGCCCGACAGGCCTGGCACCCCGGGCGGGCGAGGACCCCACCCTGGCTGCCTCTGGAGCTGGGGTTCCGGCAGGCTCATCGGTGCACCCAGAGGCATGCCTGGTTGTAGGTCAGCAGGCCACCTCGCTGTCTGTGGCAGCCGGGAGCGGCCCGAAGTGGAGCCGGGCCTGTGTGAGTGAGCGGGTGCCCGGAGGAAGACAGGGTGTGGCAGAGGCCGGCCTGCCTGGGGTGTACCATCTGCAGCGTGACCGAGGGAACTCACAACCTCTCTGAGACTCAGCTTCCTCCTCGGTGCAGTGGGCACAGAATGCCTCCTGCCAGATCCGATGAAGTCGATGAAGTCCTAAGACCGCATTCCTCAGCACGAGAACATCCCTGTCTTCCCAATGAGGGGACCCCGAGGCCAGCACGGAGCCTTTCCCAGGGGCACCCGGAGCTGAGCCGGCGCTGACGTGGGTGTGCCGTGAGGGGAGCAATCCCTGCTGTTGAGCCGGAGGGACAAGGCCCGGAGCAGCTGTGCCCTTGGACGTGGTCACCGAGGCGGGCCGAAGGAGCTGGGCTCCTCACTTGCGCTTCAGCAGGCAGGTGGAGCGGGCCCGGGAGGGACATTAGTGGAGAAGGAGCAGGACGGAGGCCGGAGCAGCCATCTCTGGGACCGGTGTCCCAGGAAGAGGCACTGAGCCAGGAGCCCGAGCGCCTCGTTTCGAGGTTGGACAGGAGTGCCCCTGGGAGTGATGGGGCCTGTCACTCACATGGACACCCCCATTAATGTATGCATGTGGGTGCGGCAACGACCCCTCACAGGGACCCTGTGGCCCGAGCACTTGCTTCCTCCAGCTTCCTGAAATTAGGCGCAAAACTCCCGGAATTTATGACATTATGTGGCTGAAATTATATGTATTTATGGACATGACTTAATCCAAGAATTTCTGTATTAAAAATTTATTTACCAAATCAAAGTTTCTGCCTGACCAGCGTGGCTCAGGGGTTTAGCATCGACCTATGAACCAAGAGGCCAGGGTTCGATTCCCAGTCAGGGCACAGGCCCAGGTTGCGGGCTCCATCTCCGGGGTGTGTGTGTGTGTGTGTGTGTGTGTGCAGGAGGCAGCTGATCCATGATTCTCCCTCATCGTTGCTTCTCTCTCTCTCTCTCCCTCTCCCTTCTTCTCTGGAATCAATAAAAATATTTTTAAAAATTTAAAAATGTTTTAAGAGGAATAAAAAGAACTTCACCCAGACAAGAAAAAGCTGCAAGAAATGCCCACTTTCCTCACCAGGGTCCCCAGGGCTTCCTAGTGGGCCCTGGTGTCCTGAGAAGAGGGGCCGGGGGCAGGGGGTGGGAGGAGGAAGGAGACCCCAGGCTGCCGGAGCCCAGCGGGCCCTCCCTGCGGCCCTCGTCTGTGCGGCAGCGCTGGGAAGCAGCTGGGACTCCTGCTCGAAAGGGCAGGCGGCCACAGCGCAGCTGAGAGTGAGGTGTGAACCGCCGAGACCTGAGCGGCTCTTCCCCTCTGACTTTCATTTTCCTATAAATTGTAAGAACTTCCACTCCCCGGGGAACTGCAGTGCTTCCCTCTTCCACGCCCCTCCCCCGCCCGGCCGCTGGGCACACGCCACATCCCCGTGCCTGTCACCGCTTCTCGAACGGCCCCTGATTCCAGGAAAGGGGAGAGCGCCATGGCCCAGGGTGCTCTTGGCCAAGGGCAGGAACAGAAGAGGGGACCGAGGCCCGGCCTCCGGGCCAGGAGTCCGCGGCAAGGGGGCCTCGGGGCCCCTGGAGCCAGGAGCGACACGGAGGAGCGGCTTAGAGCTGAGTGTCACCGCACGCGTGGCCTGGGGGTGAGCAGGAGACCCGTCCGGAAAAGCGAAAGAAAGGCCATCGCACCAGTGCTCACCCTGCGCGGGCATCACACCTTAGACTTCACCAAACACTTTACATCGAAGCTGGTCCTTCTGACGTCAGAGCAGAGAGTCACTGTAGGTCTGAGTCCGGAAGTGCAGGCACCCCCAAGGCCAGGGCCTGAGCGGCTCTGTGTCGCCGGCGCCTGGGCACGGAACAGCCAATGGTGGCTGCCTCCTCTCAGCAGCCCCACAGGTGGGAAGGAAGGCGCCCTCCCGTTTCGCAGTAAGAACCCTGGGCCCCGGGGAATGTGTGACAGATGACAACTGGCACCTGAGCTTGAAGCCCGCCGCGGGTCGTCCCAGCCTGCGCTCTCGCTGCCTCCGGAGGCGGGCGAGCACAGGGCACCACACTCCTGGCGCCAAGCTCTGCGGTCCAAGGGGCTCCAAGCAATGTCTGCGTCTCAGGACTGCTGCCTCCACCCAGTCACACCCAACACCTCCCTGCTCAAGCCGAGTCACCACCGGCACCACATGGAGGGGCATCCGGGAGGGATTCTGTCCTTCTGAGCGCTTTATATGCAGGAGGGGGTGGAGGAGAGGGTCAGGCAAGCTGAGGAGGGAGGTGCAGCAGCCCCTGGGCTGGGGCTGGCCCTGTGACCCCTTCCTCTTACACCTGTGATTCTTCCTCCTCTCTGTCCCCTCCCGGAGCGCTCCCTGCGCATGCAGCTCTGACACAGGGGTCACGTGGTCTGGAAGTCCCTAATCTCAGGACAGGGATAGAAACTGCAAGCAGGGTCCCTGCTCACACCCTAGCGGCCTTCCTCCCCTGCTGCCCCTCCCCCAGGGAGGCCTGCTTAGGAGTAGCATCCTGAGGACCGAGATGAAATAAGTGAAAATGAGACAATGGAACCACCTCAACCTCACAATGTGCCCTAAAAATTTCCCTGTGTGGCCATGGGGCAAGATGTCCGTCTCCCCAGGTCTGCCCATAGGTCCCCTGGGCTCACCACGTCCCCTTTACCAGCTCGGAGCTCTTTCTCCTCCCGTGGCCCTCAATTTCTTTCTCTCTGTCAGCTCGCTAGACACTTGCCTCTTCCAAGAATTCTTCCAAGATTGGGAAGGGCGTTGATAATATGGTGGTAAAAGCGTGAGCTCTGGAGTCAGACAGACCTGGACTGTGGTCTTAGCTCCGCCCCTCACTGGCTGAGTGACTGACTCAGGCCGGTGACATAATCTCTGACTTTCCATCTGTGAACCCTGAGGATGATGCCAAGCTTTCGGGGTGGTCATAAGGATTAAGTGAGACGATGCTGGTGCATTAGTCAGGGCAGTTAACACTAGCTGCTGTAACAGGTCCAGAGTCTACATGCAAAAGTTCACTCCTCTCTCAGGTCACAGGCTGACATAGCTTGGGTGTCTTTCCTGCATGCTCCCCTCCAAGAGGCGATTCGGGGACCCAAGCTCTTTTCTGCTCGTTTGGGTTCTCTCCTGGGCCCCTTCCACCTGGTGGACAGAATAGCAAAGACAGAGACCAGGCCAGGAAGTGGTACCCCTTAATTTCACTTCCCGTTGGTTAAAACCCAGCCACTTATTCAATGTGATTGCAGGAGGAGCTAGGAAACACGGTGCCCTGTGTACCCAGGAAGAGGAAGTGAAGTTGCTAAGCCTCTAGCCTCTGCTGCACAACTTAGTGTTTAGGGTCCTATTTGATACACAGTAAGAGCTCAGTAAAGAAAAGATACTATTATAATCATTTTCTATGATCTGTCCCCATACTGGTATGAATATTCCGAATACACCAGATATCCCAGAGCTACAGGGTAGACTTTTCAGACTTTTCACTGGTAATGAATAGCTGGCACAAGCCAAATGGAAGTGGCAAAACAAGATATGTGTGTGTGACATAACTCCTGCTCGGGGTGCCTCCTGGCAGGGCAGGACACACTGAGCTGCTGGCTCTGCTCTGAGCAAAGGTTAACTCATGTCAGCCAGGGTGGTCTCGGCCTAACACAGCCATGCTGACCTCCCCACCCTCCCGAGTTCTTCAGAAACGCCTTTCCCTCCGCTCCAGGTCTCCACTTCCTGCTGTCCGAACACCCTCTCCACCTGCTCTTTTCCCAGTTCCCCTCCTCCCCCAGGGCTCAGCGCGAGGTCACCTCCTCTGGAGCCTTCTCCTCCACTCACCGTGGCCGAGTGCTTGTCCCTGGGCCCACAGTACCTCTACTCCCTCCCCAGAGCACTCAGCACCCCGGGGAGGCCTCGCCAGAGTGTGGGTCTCGGGGGGCAGCGCCCTTGTTTTGATCATTTCACCCCAAGCCGGCAGCAGGGGTACTCATCATGAGCGGCCCTGATGTTTGCCGTGTGAATGAAAGAAGAATGAATGTGGGCAATCCTTTTCCAAAAAGATAATGGGGTAAGCCTTTTACATTCTTACAGCTCAACAATAAAACCCAACAGTAAAGACAAGTTCAGAAAGAAACAGAACGGTGTATTCCTTCAAAAGGTCACTGGGGCCCGGCCAGTTGAGGGGCTGTGGGTTGACCTATGAACCAGAAGGTCCCGGGTTGTGGGCTGATCCTCAGTGGGGGGCGTGCAGGAGGCAGCCGACCAATGATTCTCTATCATCACTGGTGTTTCTATCTCTCTCCCTCTCCCTCCCTCTGCGAGATCAATAAAAAAAAAATGTTTTTAAAAAGGGTTCCTGGGAACTGAAAAGTCATTTCTGAAAGCAGCCACGCCCTTGCTCAGGCCCGGGCACTTGGGAGCACTTCCTATCTCTCAGCGGAGCACCAGCGGGCACCCCTCCCCCAACCCCCAACCTTCACCCGCGCCCTTCCTCGCCCTGTCGGAGGGCCTGGCAGACCCTGGGGCCCCAGTGACCGCGTCCTGTGGGACCTGCATCTACCTCTCCACTGTCCATGGCGCTGGGTCCGACCTTTACCCCAAAGTGAGGTCTTAGCCCAAAGCCACTCTCAGCCGCAGCCGGGCCTCCCCCTCTGCATGAGCGTCCCTCAGGGAGTGCCCCTCAGGGAGTCAGGGCGCAGGGCTGAGTGCTGGTGCTGTCTGCCCTCCAGCTGTCACCCAGCCTCTCCACACACACACAGAACTCCCAACGTGAGGTTCAGGGAGAGAAACTGAAGAGATGGGAGCCTCCAACAGCAGTCAGGTAGAGGCTCCTCCTCCACCAGCGCCACCCAGGCACCAGGCACCCAGCCTCACAGGGACCAGCTCGCCCACGCCAGCCGCTGCAGCCGCACCATTCTGCCCCGCCCCTCCCCCGCCCCAGCCCACCCCATCCCACAGCATCCCATCCCATCCCGCCCCATCCGCCCCATCCCGCCTTCAGCTCAACCACAGCTCCCTCCTGCCCTCCACACCAGGGGCAAGGCTGCCCCTCACCAGGTGCACCCCACTTCTCTCTCTCTCTCTCTCTCTCTCTCTCTCTCTCTCAGCCCCGCCCGCCAGCCCCCACAGGCCGCCCGCCCCCGCCCCCGCCCTGCAGCTGCATCCTCCGTCCCCGTCCCGCAGCCTGCGGTCCGGCTCCGCTCCGGCTGGGGAGGAGCAGCCCCGGCGCCGCCCCTGACGTCAGCCGGGGGAGGCGGAGGCGGGCCCGGGCGCTCCGCTCAGTCTCCGCGGAGCCCGAGGGCGCAGGCGGCTTCGCTCTCCGGGATGCGGGACGCAGGATGCCGCCACCGCTGCGCCCGGTCCCGCCGCGCCTGGTCCTGCCGCTGGCCGCGCTGCTCTGCCTGGGCTGCGGGGCGCCAGGTAAGCCGGCCTGCCCGCCCGGCCGCTGCGCTGCGGGGGCCAAACCGCCCCACCGCCCCACCGCCCCACCCTGGTGGAAGCTCTGTCCCCGGGGAGCTCCAGTGCCTCTGGAGAGGGCGTCCGTCATCGGGCCCCTCGGGGGTCTCATCCTGGGGAGCCTGGCCTGGGGCTCACCCCTCGGGCAGGGGAAGAAGCTGAGATTGGGGGGTGGGGGGGTGGGGAGCGGGGAGAGAGTTGAAAGACCCTCTTCCTCAAGGCATGGCCCATCCACCTGCAGCCACCAGCACTCCTGGCTTTCTAGTTGGTCTAGTTCAAAGGCCTGGACCCTGTCCCGGGAAATTACCCCATTTTCCCTCCCCTCCAGTTAGCCTGTCCCAGCCTTTCCCTCCGGAACACCTGCCACCCCTCTGGTCGCCCTGCTCCTTCTTTAGCCCCTGACGCACCCCCACTGTCCCCGCCCCCCTCCTCCCCCTGAGCTCAGGCTGTCCCGCAGTCTGTGTGGCAGGAGAGTGACTGGAGGGAGAGGACAGGCCGGGAGGTGAGGGACCAAGAACACGCAGCAGAACACACCGCCGCTCACATGACCGGGAGCTCAGAGACCTGCTGCGCTTCTCACTTTCCACCTCGCGTTTTGAAATTGAGACACAGACTCGAAGATCAAAGACAATATGAGAAAGCAAGCCAGGGACAGGTGGACTCCTCAGCAAGCACGACAGTTAGAAGCAGGGAGCATCATTAGAGAGATGGTGGTCAGAGGCGAGGGGCCTGAGGGAGGCCCTGACAGATGAGAGGCCGGAGGGGTCGGGAGCAGAGAAGGCAGCTGAGTGGGTGTGAGCCTTGAGCTGGTTCATGGCGCTTGATGGACAAGACTCTTTGTGTGGGTATAGGAGCTGCCCTCTGACGAATGAGGGACCGGTTCAGGGAGGTTTGATAACTTGCCCGAGTCACACTGGCCTCTCCCGGGTGGAGGGGGGAGGGGAGGCAGGAGAGGAAGCTGGACTGGCCTGTGGTGTCTCAGAGCCAGGGTGTCAGCTCTTTGTGGGAAGAACTCTGTCTGTTCTCACCCGACCGGAGGCTGGCATCTGGTGATAGGAGCTGGGGCATGGGCACACCCTCAGCCCAGGGCTGCCCGGCAGACCTGTGGGAGAAGGGGGCACAGGTCTGCCCACAAAAGAGCACCAGGGGAAGGCCTGGGGCCGGAGCCGGGGCTGGAGCAGGGGCAGGGGGAGGGCAGAGCCAGGGGCTAGCTCACCCATCTCACTGTGGACATACCGTAGCCTCAGCCCTCCTCCTCCCAGGGTGCACTGCACCAGCCTGGCCCCTCTCAGGCACCACTTCTGCTTCTGAGGCAGCCTGCACAGGACGCTGGTCTGAGGGCCTGGCCCCTGCACTCAGGCCCTGCTCCTCCCCTATTGCCCTGTCGCCTTGGGCAGGTCACTTACCCTCTGAGCCTCCATCTCCCCGGGACACGTGGGTGGTAAGCACCTGCCGGTGGGCTGTTGTGACGGTGAAATAGACTATGTGCAGAGTGCTTGGCTCCCAATGAGGCACTCCATAGGGGAGCTGCTAGAAGGCTCCCTACCTCCCCCTCAGCATCTTCATCCGGGCCCTGCCCGCCCTGAAACCGGCCCTCCTCCCCAGGGACAGTGCTGCCCAGCCCTCCATCGGTGCGGTTCGAAGCAGAGTTTTTCCACCACGTCCTCCGCTGGGCGCCCATCCAGAATTCGTCGGAAAGCACCCGCTATGAAGTGGAGCTGCGGAGGTACGGGGCAGGAGGCGGGGGCTGGGGGGGGGGGTGGTTAGAGAGGTGGAGGAGGGAGCAGGTGCAGCCATCCCGTCTAGCACCCGGCACAGAAAGATGGGCGCCTTGCCACTGAAGGGACAGCAGGAAGGGCCCTAGCACATACCCACCCGCGGGCGGGGGCTTACGGTGGGGACCCTGGGGGGGGGCACAGTAGTGTCTGTCCTCAGGACTTGTCTGTCTCACTGAGGAGCAGGAACAGCGCTCACAAAGAGCTAAGAGACAAGGAGCCCAAGGACTGTGCATGTGGCTGGAGGAGGCCCTGGGCGTGTTTCGGGCGCAGCAGTCCTCCTGTGGAGCTGGCCCTGAGCCGGGCAGAGTTCAGTCTGGGACCTTTAGGCATAGCTGGCTCGGGGTCCCAGGCCCGCGCAGACCCTGGCAGTGAGATGCCCTGCGCCAGGGGGCACCCAGGGCTCCATCCCGGCCGCTCTGCCTCCTGCTTCCCTCTTAAAGAGGACGGGTGTGAACAGAATGGGAGCCAGCGCCTGCTCTGCTGTCCCCAGGTATGGAACGGGGCTCTGGAAGCCCATGTCCAGCTGCAGCCAGACCCCGGTGCTGTCCTGCGACCTCACCATAGCCACCCGGGACCTGTACAACCTCACAGAATACCATGCCAGAGTCCGGGCCGTGGACGGAGGCCAGCGCTCCAACTGGACCACCACCCAGACCCGCTTCTCCCTGGACGACGGTGCGTCCCGGGGCCTGGGCTTGGCTGTGGGCATCCCGAGCAGCCGGGGCTCAGTCTGGAGTCTAGACTGTCTGTGTTCCAAAGCCACCATGGCAGCTCAGCTTCCGGACGAGGCAAGACAAGGCTGAGTCAGGGCTTTGGAGAAGGGTTAGATGAAAACGGTCAAGTTGTTGGCGATGGAAAGGGAACTGGATTGTTTACCCACAGAGGGAAGTCTCAGGGCCGGGCTGCGGGGCCAGGCCTGTGTGCTTAGCGAGCTCTGTGAGCACTGAGCGCAGGGAAGCCGGCAGCAGGCAGGAGGGGGCCAGCCCCCCCCCTCCCGTGAGGACGGACTCCCAGGGTCAGCGTGGGAGGCTCTGAGGGGAGGGGTGGCTGCCCCTGAGGAAAAGGCGGGAGACTCTTTGCAGGGGTGGGAGGAAGAATAAGCCCACTCAGTGGGGAGCGGCCCCCGCGGTGGGGATGCGAGGGCTGTGCCGGTGACAAGCCTGCCCTGCAGAGCCCAGGGCCAGACAGTGGTCTAGGCCAGAGGTCGGCAAACTCATTAGTCACCAGAGCCAGATATCAACAGGACAACGATTGAAATTTCTTCTGAGAGCCAAATTTTTTAAACTTAAACTACATAGGTAGGTACATTGCTATTAACTCAATTAGGGTAGTCCTAAGCTGGCCTTTGCTAAAAACTCCAGGGACCAAAGAGCCGCATGTGGCTCACGAGCCGCGGTTTGCCCACCACTGGTCTAGGGTGTCAGGGTCATGGGCCCCCGGCGCTACGAACTCCTGGGTGTGCTTACCACCCGTGTCTCCTGGCCCAGCTCCCAGCATCGATGGGCCTTGGACGGGCCCAGGGCACCTGTCAGTGCAGCGCTCCCCAGCGAGGCCCAGCGCCCGCCTGGCTGGAAGGCTGTGGCCCAGGTTTTACGGGTAAAGCTTGGCCCTGGAGGCCAGGCATGGGCGGGGCGGCCCTCCTCGGCTCCCGGCCTCACGGCTGTGCCTCCCGCTCAGTGAGCCTGACGGTGGGCAGCGTGGAGCTGGAGATACACGACGGCTTCGTCCTGGGAAAGATCCAGCCGCCCAGGCCCAAGGCGGCTCTTGCCGGCTACACCTACGAGTGCGTCTTCCCCAAATTCCGCGAGTATGAGGTCTCCATTCGCAAGTTGCCCGCAAGCCGTGAGGTACGGGGCTCCCAAGGCCGTGGGGTGCGCCCCTGCCCCTGCCCCTCACCCCTCGCCCCCTGGTGCCAGCAGAGGGAGGTCCTGAGGCGGAGCAGGGAGCTGAGAGCACCTCACTGCACGGGACATTTCGTAACCATCGTTCCCATCCCCTTGGAGGGGCTGTTTCACCCCATTGGGTAGAGGGGGTGAGGCTCAGGGGCTGTGGCACTGACACCCCATAACTGGGCGATCTGGAACCTGCAGAGTCATCCTTTCCCTGACCCCACAGCAGGGCCCACCGCGTCTGGGAAGGCCCGCCTTTTCTCTTTAATACAGAGTAAGCCAGTGCCCACGGCTGCTCCGCTCAGGGATGGAACTGAGGGTTGTGGGTCTGATCCCCAGTCCAGGGCAAGTACCTCGGTTGCAGGTCTGATGCCCAGCCCTGTCGGTGCACATGCGGGAGGCACCAATCATGTGTCTCTCTTTTCCCCTGCCCCCTCCCTTCCTTCCACTCCCTAAAAACATCAATCAATCAATCAATCAATAGAAAAACAACCCTCAAGTGAGGATTTCAGGTCGTGGTAGCCTCAGAGCTCCCAGCTGTGCTCATCCAGGGCTTCTTACGGTGAAGAGAAGCAGAGGGCGCCTCCCGGCTCTCAGGGCCCGGGTTCCGGCTCTCAGGGCCCGGGTTCCGGCTCTCAGGGCCCGGGTTCCGGCTCTCAGGGCCCGGGTTCCGGCTCTCAGGGGGAGGGGGAGGGCCGCTCTCAGAGCCAGGGGCTTGTGGGGTGCAGCTTTCAGGGCCCGGGCGGCAGCGGGAGACTAGCTGTTTGTTTATTGCTATTGCTCTCATTTCAGTTCACAAACAAGAAGGTGAATCATGAGAACTTCAGCTTCCCGATCCCTGGCGAGTTTGGGAAGTTCTGTATCCGGGTGAAGCCGGCTGTGATCTCCCGCGAGAACAAGGGGGTCTGGTCGGAGGATGTGTGCTTCGTGCTCGCTGCCAAGCAATGTGAGTCGCCAGGGCAGCAGCCCCGATGGGCGGGGGGCAGCGGGGCCTGGGCGTCCGCCATCCGGGGAGCTGTGGATGCCGCCTGCCAGGCCCGCCCCACGTCCTTCTCCGTCCTCACTGGGCTGTGAGCCAGGCCCGTGGTGACCTCTCCCACCGTCCCCGGGAGGGTGAGGAAGCCAGGCTAGTGGTGTGAATGGCGTCCGGGGCGCGGAGGAGGACCAGGCCCCTCGGCCGGCCGGCTGGGCAGTCCCTGTGGGTTACAGTCCCCTCCTGATCTCGCTGGCGGCGAGAAGGGCCGTCTCCTCACCTCCCAGCCTCAGAGCAGACAGGCCCCTGGCCACAGCTGCTTAAGTCAATGAATAAGGTGCCAGGCTCTGGCCAGGCATTGGCGGGGGAGGGTTGGTGAAGACCAGGCTCCTGCCAGTGGCTGGGGACAGGCTGTGCCCAGAGGGAGCTGTAAGCAGCGCCTCGGGGCGGCACTGGCCAGCTGCCGATGAGTCACGCCGGCACTCCGGCCCTGGGGGTGCCCGGTCAGGTGGGCAGTGTCCGGGAAGCAGCCAGTGAGTCCTCACAGCTTCACGGGGCCCTTCGGGGGTGAAGGACACGGCAGCTCGCTGCCATCAAGCCCCCCCTCTGTCAGCAGCGAGACGCCGTCTGTGAGCCAGGCCTCGAGTGTCTTCCCCATCCACTCGCTGACACACCTCTAGGAGGCACGTGACCTGGCCGTCCCTTACCCTCTCTGGGCCTCTGGTTCTAATCTGTGAGACAGGGATGAGGATCGCCTTCCCTCCCGAGCGTGTCCTCGGGCTCAGCAGGCGCAGGCGCCGGCGCCGTGGACTTAGCCAGGTGTGGAGCAGCCCGTATTTTCCCATTTCATAGATGAGGAAATGGGCTCAGAGGCTCGCGGCTAGACAATGGGGGCTAGGACTTGAACCCGGGCCCAGCTGCCATCCCTCTGTGCTTGCCTGCTGTGCCCGACTGTGCCCTGTGTGCTGACTGTGAGCACGGAGGGCGGTGAGACATTCTCAGGCCAGAGTGGGGGCAGAGGCAGTCTGGATGGTGGGGTAGCTCCCGAGAGCGGCCGTGGGACCCCAAAGACTGGCCCCCCGCGTCCCCGGGCCCGGCCACGACGCTTCTCTCTGTCTCTGGGACGCAGACTTCACGGTGACCAACCTCAGCATCTCCTTCGCCCTGGTGCTGCTGCTCTGCGGGGCCCTGGCCCTCCGCCTGTACCTGCACCGCCCGCGGAAGCTGCCCGCCGTCCTGGTGAGTCAGAGAGGCCGCTGCCCGCCCGCAGCCCCGCGGGCCTGGGGAGCCGGCGCCCAGTCTCAGCCCGTCCTCCCCTCAGCCCAACGCTCTCAGGAGGCACCCCGGGCACCCGGGGTCGGAGCGAGGACTGTGCTGAGAGCTGCGCCTCCTGGCAGCCCCCGGGTGCCATCCGGAGCGGTCCCACCCCCCGCGCCCCGTGGTTGCTGTTTAACTCACCGTCGGCCGCAGACCGGCCTGTGCATGAGCACCTCAGAGGCAGGTGCCTTATTGTCCTCCTTGGAGAAGTAAGGAAACGGAGGCAGAGAGAGGCTGCTACAGGCGCCGGGCCACACAGCCGGGCGAGCCAGGATGAGCCCAGCCGCCCCATGCCTAGGGGCTGGAAGCTGCTCAGAGAGAGGACCAGGGCTGGAAGGGCCGGCCTGCGCTGCTCTCCGAGGGGAGGGGGGCGGGGGGTTGGGTGCTGGAGGGGAGGGACCATGGGGATGCTGACCCCCCCGGCCCGGCCCTCTTCCTCCGGTAAGCGGCGTGCAGCCCAGCCTCCAGCGCTCAGCTGCATCTCAGCGGCCTGCGGCCTGTCTCAGCGGCCTGGGCTCAGCTTGCCCCCCCGCCCCACCCTCAGCTCAGGGCTGCAAGAGGGCCTTCAGGGGGCCCAGGTCTCTGGGGAAAATGAGGAGGGAGACAGAGACCCTCGGAAAGTGTTCTGAGGAAGAGGTCCGGGAAGCAGGGAGGTGAGGAGGTGGGGGAGGCCGCCTGGCTCCGTTCGGGCCTTTTTACAGCAGAAAAGCTATGTTCTTAGCTCAGGCCCTGGGTTACCTCTGTAAGACGGAGCCGGGGACAGGCCTTCCAGGGCCGCTCGAACCGGCAGATGCGGCTCAGCATCCTCGCTCCGGCTCTGGCTCTGAGCAGATGCGTGGTCCAGGCGTGGCGTCGCCTGCTGGACAGGTGTTAGAGCATTTTCCCTGTGGGGGCCCAGAGCTGGGGGGCAGGGGAGGAGAGCACCCACGGGCTTACCTCGGTATGGGTAACTCACCAGCAGAGGGCGGGGCCCGTAGGCAGAAGAGTCAGCATTCAGCGTTTCCCTTGGGGCCCTCGGCAGTCAGCGCTTGTCCCTCTGCCCACTCGGCGGCCACCCCGGGGGTGTGCGTTTTATAAACAAACGGCCGGGACGGGACGGGATAGAACAGCTAAGGTCCCAGGCCGCCGAAGCGGAAGCGTTTCGTTAGGGGAAGCAGTCTGGAACTGATCCAAAGGAGTGAGGGGTGTCCGCCAGGCCTGTGTCCCCCTCCTGGGGCAGTGCCCCCTGAGCGGCCCTCACAGACTGGCCACGACCTCCCCTGGGCCACTGCGGTGGGTGCCCGTGGGGACCCTCCGCTCACCCTCGGCCCTCCCGTCTCCAGGTCTTCGGGAGGCCCCATCCCTTCAGCCCCGTCGGCCAGCTCCCCCGCCCGGAGACCCGCGACACCCTCCACACCATCGACGAGCAGGCCTTCGCCAAGGTGTCCCCGGAGCTGAGGAACTCCGAGCTGCATGGCAGCACCGACAGCGGCTTCGGCAGTGCCAAGCCGTCCTTGCAGACCGAGGAGCCCCAGTTCCTCCTCCCGGACGCCCTCCCGCAGGCCGGGGGAACCCTGGGAAAGGGGGACCCCCCGGACCCCGAGAGCAGCTGCAGCAGTGCCAGCACCGACAGCGGCATCTGCCTGCAGGAGCCCCGCCTGAGTCCAGGCGTGGAGCCCCGCTGGGTGCCGCAGGCGGGGGGCCAGGAGGACAGCGGCATCGGCCTCGCCCACCACTCTGAGGGGCGGACCGAGGACGAACCGTGTGGCTCGGGCGGGGGCCACGTCGGTCCCCTGGAGCCCGAGGCAGTGGAGGGGGAAGACCCGGCTGCAGTGGAGTTTCAGGGCTACCTGAAGCAGACCAGAGGCACGGAGGAGCAGGCAGTCAGGGCGGGCTGCCTGGAAGAGGGGGCCTCCTCCGCTGATGCCTCTGTCCCCCAGCTCAGGATGTGCCTGGATGCCCAGGAGGCCTGGCCCCCACCAGCCGTGGACAAGGGCTACTTGAAACAGGACCCCCCAGAAGCGACTCTCGCTCCCTCGGGGGCCCTGGCTGGACAGTGGAACCCCGCAGCTGAGGAATGGTCACTCCTGGGCGTGACCAGCTGTGGGGACTTGGGGACAGCTGAGTGGAGCTCCGCCCGGGACCCCGCCCCTCTGGACTGCGTGGCGGCCCCAGGCGGCCTCCTGGGCAGCTTCGACGCAGACCTGGTCACACTGCCCCTGATTTCTAGTCTGCAGGCCAGCGAGTGACTCCGGAGAAGGGCTGCCTTTGCTTCCAGCCACGCCCTGGCGGTCTGAGGAGGGCCGGGTCAGAGGTGGGCGTGAGGCCAGTGTGGGCGCTGCTCTCCGCCGGGCAGGCCCTGCAGGCTCCGGCAGAGCCTCCTCCCTCCTGGGTCTCTGCCTCTGTGACCAGGGCCCTGTGCTCAGGGAATCGGGGTTTCCTGGAGTTGGGGTGAGGCCGCCGGGCTGAAGTCAGCTCCCAGCCAGCCTGTGTCAAGGCCTCACAGCAGGTTCACATCTAGGGGAAAGGAGAGAGCAGTGACCACGTGTGGCTGAGGGCCAGCTGGTCACCACCTTCCTGGGAAGGTCCCGGGGAGGAGCACCCGCACCGCAGGCCTCCCAGGCCAGCCGGCCAGTCAGCTCTCAGGACGGAGCAGTGGGGGTGAAAGGAACTGAGCCCCGAAAGGGGCCTGTGGCTCCGAGCCATCCTCCGGGGGTGTCCCGACCGCTTCCCAGCAAGGAGAGCGGCAGCGCAGGGTCCCTGCCGTGGCCACGCCCTCCATGCGGGCCACACCTGACAGCAGCACTGAGCCTTGGAGATGTGCGTTGGTCACATCTCAGCCCTGCAGGCAGCCGCTGGGTGTGGGCACCAGCTGGTCTGCCCCGGAGGCTGAGGTTGGCACCTGCGGACCCAGAGGCCGGGGCGGCCGCGCTCCCTGCCCTCCATGCTCAGCTGCACGCCCAGCTCCCTGCTCGTCTGCTCGTCTGTGAAATGGGCTCTCCGTTGGAAGCTGAGGCGACATCTCCAGCCAGCGAGCTGGGTGGGAGGAAGCTACCACGGGCCAGTGAGTCCTCACAGCGTACAGGCCCTTCGGGCGTGAGGGCAGAGCGAGCGGCTCGCTGTCATCAAGCCCGCCTCTGTCGGCAGCGGGGCGCCCTCTGTCCTCAGGCCTCCGTGTCTGTGTCTGCACAGAGCCAGCTCCTCCCCGCAGGGAGAGGACCGGAGCGGCCGTCCAGGCTTCCTGCCAGAGCGCGGCACGGGGCCCGGCGGGGCAGGCGTGCGCCCGCTCCCACTGAGTCTGGAGGATGAGTTCGCAGCCGCTGACAGTCCGCGGGCAGAGAACGGGGCGGGTGGCGTGTGGGCTGGCCCTGTCATCGCGGCCTGCATTCCAGGGGCAGCTGGGAATAGCCGTTCTGGCCCCGAACCCTCCGCTCTGCCCAGCAGCACTGGGCCGGCCTGGGAACAGCTCCCGGAGACAGGCCTGAGGCGGGACTCCTCGGGGTTCCGGGCGCAGTTTACTTACTCCGTTGTCTTATTTATTGGAGAAGAGCCTTGTGCAGTAAAGAATTCTGGGTACTCCAAGAGCCTGGAAGTTCTCCTTCAGCTCCCTGCTTCTCGCTGTGTGACTTTGGGATGGTCAGGTCCCCATCGTTCCACCTGTAAAACCAGGAAGCAGGGCCTGGCTGGGTCTGGCCTGCGCATGCGGCTCTGCAGGAAGTAGCTGTGCAGGCCTTGAGCACGCAGCCGTGCGAATGAGTGATGTCGTTTTTATTCCAATAAATTGTCAGGACAAGAATCATAGGATGCCAGTCGGATTTCTTTTTTAAAAAAATATGTTTTTTATTGATCTTTAAAGAGAGAGGAAGGGAGAGGGGCAGAGAGAGAGAAACTGACGAGGAGAGAGAAAAAACAATGGGTGCCTACTGCACACCCCCTCCTGGGGACCAAGCCCACGGAAGCAGGGACCTCCTGGCTCAGGTTCACGGGCCGGCGCTCTGCCCTGCGCCACGGCAGGGTTTCTGATGGCACAGCCGCCGGTGCGGACTGGCTGCTGATCGCCGAGGGTGGAGAGTGTGACATTGCCCTGAGGATGAGGGCCGGACCAGCACGGAGGCCTGGCTAACACTGTCTGTGGCCCGGGACAAATGACCGGTCCTTCTAGCTGCGTTCGGTTCCCTCACCTGTAAGCTGGAGGGATGGCTCGCTGGGGAGCGCACCAGTGTAAACCAGACTGCCCTGCAGAGCTGCACACCGCCCGGCACACACAGAATTACGGCATTGGCTTCTTGTTGTGGTTAATCCTCACTCGAAGACACTTTCCCACTGATTTTAGAGGGGGAGGGGGGGAGAGCATCGACGTGAGAGAGACGTCGATTGAATGCACCCCGTCCATGGTTGGAGATCCAGCTTGTAATCAGAATCGAACTTGGGACCCTTCGGTCTGTGGGCTGACACTAACCACTGAGCAAAATGGGGTAGGGCTGTCAGTGTAACGCTGAGCAGTGATAGACAGTTTTTCTTGGGAAAGATGAGAGTGAAAGAGATCACAAAAATGCATGCAAATGGAAGCGTGCAGGTCCTGAGGAGAAGCAGGACCGCGTTCTGTGTGCAAATCCTCACAGCTGGGGACGGAGACGGGCATTCCTTCCCTCTAGAAGGCAGCCAGCCAGGCCTCCCGGAGGCCCTGCCCGGGACTTGGGGGCCTGGGGTTCACCCAGGTGCTTCTCAGCCCGGAAGTGAGCTGCATACCTTCTGAAAGCAGCGCCTTCTGAGAAAAGCCACAGCCTGGACCGCCTCTCCCCTCAGCAGCGGGGCAGAGCAGGGCTGCAGCCCTCTGAGCCTCTGTCACTGCTCTTGCCCTGCATCCCTCCCACTGCCTCTCCCACTGCCTCTCCCACTGCCTCTCCCACTGCCTCTCCCGCTTCCTCTCCCGCTGCCACTCCCACTGCCGCTCCCCACTGCACTCGGAGCCGGTGGCCAGTTCAGGGAAGGGCTGTCCCTTCCCTTCAGAGAGCATGGCTTTGCCGGAGGCTCCTTGTCTGATTGGGGGGAGGGGGGTGGGAGTTGGTCACTGTCCCCAGGAAAAGGCCCGAGGCAGTTTGGGGGAGACTGACCCAGAGGTGACCATGAAGTCAGAGAAGGGGCATCAGAATCGGGCGAGCAGAGCGGCAGGATCGGGGAGTCCTCGCTGAGCTCTGGCTGCGCCCCGCCGCCCTCTCTGGAAGGAGGGGACGCCCAGCACAGCGGGGAGCGGGGGCAGAGGGCCCGGGGAGAGGGCCAGGCTTCTGGGGAAGGCGCCTGAAGTCCCGGCAGGAGGCCCGTGTGTTATTAAACCCAGTGCCCCCCTGCGGGCCTTTCCAGCCTGCGGGCTGTGTGATTCTGCACTTTCGTCAGCTAACGGAACTTCCTCTTCGCAGGGAGAGAGGGGAAATGGACCCACGTCGACGGGAGAGGAAATTCTGCGAACTGGTTTTCCCAGCTTTGCAATAGCTGCTGTCAGTCTGCTCCTCTTCCCCAAAATATCTCCCCTGCCCCGCACACGCGCCATGGCCCACACCACTGCCCCCTGTGCCCGCAGCCCAGGGGCGCGGGCCTGTGCCCCCGGGCGGCACCTGGTACCGGGGTGCGGCAGGCTGAACCATGCGTACAGATGTTATCAAATGCCAGCCCCCAGGACGGTGTGGTGAGAGGCGTGACTCATCTGCTTCCTGCCCTGGTCACGCGTTTGGGGGTTTCTTTAAAAGTCACTGTTTTATCAATGACCGCAGCCCTTCTTCTCACTAACAGCTTGGTCTTGACTTCCCCTGCCCCCCGCCCCCGACATTCAGAAAGGGCAGAGAGGCCGTCGGCACTGACGGGGGTGGGGGTCACAGGTAGAGTGAGGGGGGAAGGAGGGGCAGGGGTCTGGCTGAAGGCCTTGCATTTCCTCCAGAGGCTCGGTGTCAGGCACGCTGAGCCAGGCAGGGCCCGGCCCGGGTCCCAGTGGGGAGCAGAGAGGCCCCGGTTCAGGGAGACCCCGTTGGTTATGAAGATAAACATCAAGCTAATAGGAGACTAACGACTACGTTCTCATAATCAGTGATAAGTTCCATGAAGAGCCGCAATGCCACCTGCGGGCGGGGCGGGATGGGGGTGGTGTGAGGGGGCCGGGCCGCGGCACCTGTACGGCCGTTAGACAAGCCGAGGCCCAGCCCTGTGCCCCCTCCCAAGATGGACCTCGGCCGCCACAGGCCTCCAGCCCCTGGCCGCTTCCTCCCAGGGACGGATGGGTCTAAACGCCGGCTTTCTCCTCTGCTCACAGCTCCCCCTCCCAGCGGCCCCTCCGTGCACAGCCCTCACCATCGCTGGTGGGGCGCGGCCTGATTCGGGGATCCCTGCGTAAGCAAACCAGGTCTTCATGGTCACTCCGTGCCCCGGGGGAGCGGAAAGGCGGAGCGGGGCGAGGTGTCTCCGCGGTCAGGCTGCCTGCCGCCGGCGCGGGCCAGACCCTATCCCGCGTTCCGGGGCCGGGCGGGGCAGGGTCCAGTGCCAGAAGGTTGTTTGGGGAGGACTCTCTGGTTTGCAGTTGGCCCCCCTCTCCCTTTGTCCTCACGTGGCCGAGGGAGGGACTTAAGAAAGGGGAGAGGACCTGGCCAGTGTGGCTCAGTGGTGGAGCCTCGACCCATATGCACAAGAGGTCACTAGTTCAATTGCTGCTCAGGGCACAGGCCCAGGACTTCATGCTCGATCCCCAGCATGATGATGTTTCTCTCTCATTGAGGTTTTCATCTCTCTACCCACTCCCTTCCTCTCTCTCAAAATCAACAAGAATATACTTTTAAAAATAAAACAAATCTGTTTTTTAAAGAAAGGGGGACCGGGAGAGAGGGAAGGGAGAGCCTGCAAGAGGAAGACAGCAGGTCTCCCTTCTTACAAAGGCACTAATCTCATCATGGGGCCCCACCCTCATGACCTCATTTAACCCTAGGTGCTTCCTAATACCTTCAGATTAGGGGCTCACAGGGGATTCCGAGGTGAAAGGCTCTGTGCTCACTCCGGGACGGGCTACCACAAGCCCTGGGTGCGGGGATGAGGACCAGGGAGGAGACACAGAGGCCGTGCAGCCAGCACGCAGTCAGCATGCTCTGCTGGAGGAGCAGCTGCCGCGCCCGTCGCTCTGAGCCGCAGAGCCGGCTCCCGCTCTCACCGCCTCCCAGGCCGTGCTGCTCCGTCCAGCTGCAGCCTCATGCGGGGCTCGCCGGGGGCTTTTGGGAAGTCCGCTGTCTGCAAAGGCGGTGAGCTCTGGCGTCGGCCTGGGGCAGACTGGCATAAGATGGGCAGATGCCTGCCTACCGGGTGCCACACCTGGATGCCTCCCCCGGCACAGGACGGAGGGGTTCCTGGAGGGTCAGGCCTCAGGAGGGCCCCAGAGAGGACAGCAATACCCTCGGGGTCCACTCCCCCGCCCAACTCCCTGGCCCTGGTGGTGTTTCTTCCCTCCAGGTCCCCACACTCCATCTGCCCGCCCCCAGGGCAGCTCCCCCAAGTGTCACCTGCCCCAGAGCCCGCGCTCCTCCTCCCAGCTTCTCCCCAGGCCCCCGGCGGCTCCCGGGACGTGCCCCCAGCAAGGCCTCGGGCCACGGGCTGGGCTGCTGTGCTGTCTCCGGTCTCACTCAGGGTGAGCATCCGCCTGCCGGCCAGTGCTGGCTGCTTAGTCCTGCTGGCATCAAACGTGACCCCCATGCCCACTCCCCCGAAGGCACCCCCACCCCGTCCACACCTTTACATGCCCCCTGGATGCCGAGGGCTCCCCCACGGCCCCGCAGGGCTTCTCCCCGAACCCCGCACCCGCCTCAGAGCTCCGCTCGCTGCCGGAGAGCCTCTGGCCGTGACGATGTCCTGCCTCCCACGCCCCTGGTCCCCCGGCCTCCCCTCCGGAGGACACGGTGCCCAGCCCCCGCCGTTCCCCTCACTCCACACTGACCCCCCGGGAAGGTCCTCCAGCTCCGCCTCCCAAACAGGACCATCCAATCCCTGTCCCCACCCCGCGCTGTGCTGCCAGGCCACCACCCTCCGCCTCAGCGGCCGCGGCGCCCAGGCCCCCTCGGAGCGGCCCGCGTGGCACACTCAGCCCAGGGCCGCAGTCAGCGCGCTCTTTACAAAGCAGGGTGCCGGCCTGCGTGCCTCGGGGCTTCAGCCTCGACCTATGACCCAAGAGGTCACAGTTCAATTCCCGGTCAGGGCACATGCCCGCGTTCTGGACTTGATCACCAGCAGTGGGGCGTGCAGGAGGCAGCCGATCAATGATTCTCTCTCGTCAATGATACTTCTAGCCCTCTCCCTTCCTCTCTGAAACCAGCACAAATCGACTTTAAAAATAAGAGTGTGATTTGCGCAGCGTGCGTCGTCTGGGGCCGTGACAGTGTGGTCTTTGTCAAGTAGAACTCAGGCATGTTAACCCTCTGCTGGAAGCCCCTCCTTTGGCCGGACACGGGTTCAAGTGCAAAAGAGCTGGTGTCTGCCCACTGGCCTGACCTCCTCCCGCACTCCCCTGGCCTGTCCGGGTCCGGCCCTGTTCTTCCCAGGCCTCCCCCGGGCCCCTTCCCCGTGTTACTGACGTGTTTCCCGATGGAGCCTCCTTGGCCAGGCCTTTGCCAATCCCCCGTCCCGGCGCCCTCCCCTCCTCTGCCCCAGCCCCTAACCCGGCTGCTCTCCGCACCAGCCCTGCCTGGAGCGCTAGGACCTAGGACCGGGGTGTGTACTGGCTCAGAGTTGGGCTCTCCCAATGGAAGAGGAGGCCAGTGAGCCAGGGGCCTGCTCTCCTGAGCTCACTCCGCACTCCCAGGCCCCAGAGCACAGAGGAGGCCTCTGTTTGCATTTGCTGAAGGAGGGAGGGAGGGAGGGAGGGAGGGAGGGAGGAAGGGAGGGAGGGAGGGAGGGAAGGAAGGAAAAAAGGAAGGAGGGAGGGAGGGAAGGAGGGAGGGAAGGAAGGAAGGAGGGAGGGAGGGAGGGAGGGAGGGAGGGAAGGCAGAAAGGAAGTAGGGAGGGAGGAAGGGAGAAATGAAGGAAAGGAAGGAAGGAAGGAAGGAAGGAAGGAAGGAAGGAAGGAAGGAAGGGAGGAACTTCCCGCCCTCCCTCTGGGAGCACAGAGCCCTCAAGTATCCCCTGAGCACAGGAGCAGGACCTGGTCCCCAGCCCCTGAACCCCATGGCTGAGGCAACCCTGAGGGTGCTGACCCCCTGCCGCTCAGGCTGCCGTGCAGTGGGTGCTGAGGCTGTGGGGGTGAGGGGAGCTGGGAACTGCTGGGTTCAGAGGGGGGTTGGGGTGTGGGGGACAGGGCTCCTGCCTGTGTTGTGAGGGAGGGAGCCGTCCATGGGCATCTCCAAGGGGTGGGAAGGGACAGGAAGGGGCGGGAAAGTACAGGGACAAAACAGGAAGGGGCTGGGAGGGACAGGGAAAAAACAGAAGTGGAGGGAAGGGACAGGAAGGGACAGGAAGGGGAAGTGAAGGGGCAGGAAGGGGGAGGGAAGAGGCAGGAAGGGGCAGGAAGGGGGAGGGAAGAGGCAGGAAGGGGGAGGGAAGGGACAGGAAGGGGGAGGGAAGGAGCCGGAAGGGGGAGGAAAGGGATAGGAAGGGGGAGGGAAGGGGCAGGAGGGGGAGGGAAGGGACAGAAAGGGAGAGGGAAGGGGCAAGGGGCAGCTGAGGTGTCAAGTGCAAATGAGGTGGCCTGGGTTGAAAGTCAAGTATGTGTTTTTAAATATTGCTGGGTGGGGTTGGAGACTCCTCCCAGATCTGGGAGCTTCTAAGATTGGAGCCCACGATTCACACATGGGGCCTGGGACCCCACGTGGATGGGGGCACCCCAGCAGGATGCGTGGCATGAGGGGGGCGGGCCCTCCCTCAGGAAGGGGTGGCATTGTCCACGGAGTGGGCTTCCTGCAGGCGGGTGTCCGGAGATGCCGAGAGCAGGAAGGGCCTCGGACGGGAGAAAGGGGGCTGGCCTGGCCCAGAGGCCTGGGTCCTGGGCTCCCAGCTCAGCTTCCTCCCTCCCTCCCTTCCTTCCTTCCTTCCTTCCTTCCTTCCTTCCTTCCTTCCTTCCTTCCTCTCTCCTTCCTTTCTTCCCTTCTTTCTTTCTTTCCTTCTTTCTTCCTCACCCAAGGATATATTCCCATTGAATTTTAGAGAGTGGAAGGGAGAGGGAGAGACAGGGAGGAACGCCGATGTGAAAGACACATGTGGGCCGGAAGCCTGCAACTGAGGTACCTGCCCTCAACCCTGATCAATCCCAGGACTCTTCAGTCTGCAGGCCGACGCTCTATCCACTGAGCCACACCGGCGAGGGCCTGTCTGTTTTCTTTGACAGGGTCTGTGTGTTGGCTCTGGACCTCGATCTTCTCATCCACCAAATGGGAGAGTCACCTTCCACCTGGCCTCTCCATGCCCCGGGCGTACTGCTGGACTGCAGTCCGTGCTGAGCTCCCTGCGGCCCCCTGGGGGC
>CM072929.1:73112799-73132799 GCA_036971965.1 Nyctalus aviator
GGGGGCTGGAAACGGCCGCCCCGGCACTGCTGGCTCTCACCACTCCCCCCTGGCTGTGGGGCCGTGGCACGGCTAGGAGAGGAGGTTCTGAAGAGCCCTGGCATGGCCCTGGGTCTGAGCGCCTGGACAGTGCGGCCCCACCACAGGTGGACTGCTCCGGGCCTGCTCCCAGAGCCCCGCGGTGAGCAGCCCTGCAGGGCCGGGCCCGCGGCCGGCGCGGGGAAGGAAGCAGACTGAGAGCGGGAGGGCGGCGGAGGGACGGGCAGCGGGGCGCCCTGAAAGAGGAAGCAGCGGGTCTCGGTTCTGCTCCTGAGGACGGGAAATACCCTCGGCTCCCCCGGCCCTGGCAGCTGTCCCGCTCCTTACCTGGCTCTGTGCCCCTCCCTCCCTATGGAGGGAGCACTCCCAGGGCCCGGAGCAGCTGCCTGGGCGCAGACACAGGCCCATCCCGCGGAGCAGGGGTGAGGGCTCACTGAGGCTGGACACGCCGCCCGCGCCCGGGAGAAGGAGCAGGGCCGGGCCACAGAGGGGAAATCCAAGAAAGGATGCAAAGGGGCCCATCTCCCCTCCGCCCCCTCCCAGGGCCTTTTAGGAAGGGGGGTGGAAGCCCGCGGGCTCTGCCCCACCCCCTCCTCCTCGGGATGGGGGATGTGGGGCCCGGGCGCAGGGCCTGGGCCAGGGGAGCCTGGCTGCTGGGAGAACGACATTCGTGGGAAACAAGGCCCCTCCCCACGCAATCACACAATCTTCTGGAAACCAATGCAAGAAGGAAGCCGGGCCGCAGGACAGAGGGGGCAGGAGGACAGAGGCCGTGACTTCCCTCCTCCACCGCCCTGTCCTGGGCCCTGCATGTGCGGGCCTCTCCCTGGGTGTGGGCAGTGAGGCCGTGGCTGCAGGTTCTGACCGCGGCTTCGTCAGGGTGGCCTGCACTGCTCCCCCTGCCCAGGAGCTCACTCCCCTGACTGAGCACCTCAGGATGAGAAAGAGCCTACTACATGCAGGCTCAGTCTCAGGTCCCAGGGAGGAGGGCTGGCGCACAGGCCAGTGCTCTGCTGCCCCTGGCCTTGCTGGTCCTCCATCTCCCTGCGTTGTCTGCTTCTCAGTCTAGCTGGGGTCCTCTCCCCACTCCCGCCCTGTCTGCCGGGCTGCCTTGCCCAGGGCACGAGAACCAGGAGGCAGCTCTGCACATGCCTGCCCATCCCGACAGGAGCCTGAAGACAGGAGTATGTTCCAAACTGTTCTCATCACTCCCCCCAAAACTGGCTGGTCAGTAGCAGGGAAAGCAGATACAGGTGGTGGGCAGCATGTGGGGTCAGGTACAGGTGGTGGGCAGGGTGTATTGGGCAGGGTGTGGGAGCTGGTACAGGCGGTGGGCAGGGTGTGGGATCAGGTACAGGCAGTGGGCAGGGTGTGAGAGCTGGTACAGGCGGTGGGCAGGGTGTGGGATCAGGTCCAGGCGGTGGGCAGGGTGTGGGAGCAGGTACAGGCGGTGGGCAGGGTGTGGGAGCAGGTACAGGCGGTGGGCAGGGTGTGGGATCAGGTCCAGGCGGTGGGCAGGGTGTGGGAGCAGGTACAGGCGGTGGGCAGGGTGTGGGAGCTGGTACAGGCGGTGGGCAGGGTGTGGGAGCAGGTACAGGCGGTGGGCAGGGTGTGGGAGCTGGTACAGGCGGTGGGCAGGGTGTGGGAGCAGGTACAGGCGGTGGGCAGGGTGTGGGAGCAGGTACAGGCGGTGGGCAGGGTGTGGGAGCAGGGTGTGGGAGCAGGTACAGGCGGTGGGCAGGGTGTGGGAGCTGGTACAGGCGGTGGGCAGGGTGTGGGAGCAGGTACAGGCGGTGGGCAGGGTGTGGGAGCAGGTACAGGCGGTGGGCAGGGTGTGGGAGCAGGTACAGGCGGTGGGCAGGGTGTGGGAGCAGGTACAGGCGGTGGGCTGTGATTGGGGCACTGGGATTGGCTCCCCTCTGGGGTCTGCGGGGGAGGAGGTGGGGGGCGGCTGCTCACTGGCTGAGCGAAGAGGGCGTGGCCTCCTGGATGCCCCGCCTCCTCCCTCAGGCACAGGGCCCCCTGGGAACAGGCCTTCCTCTGGGGAGGGACCATATCCTCTCCCCACGCCAGGATGTCCTCGCTAAGTCCCATCGCCGGGCCGCCTTGCCCGGGGCACGCAGAACCCAGGAGGCAGCTCTGCCCATGCCCGCCCACCCTGACAGGAGCCTGAAGACGGGAGCAGGTTCCGGACTGTTCTCAGTACTCCCCCCAAACCGTCTGGAGGCGCCGCGGCTGGTCAGTAGTTCCTGTAAGAAACCACTGCTGCCCTGTGGGCTCTGTCCCGGGCCTGGCTCTCCCGGACCCCAGGCCACAGGGGGCAGTGCCCAGGGAAGGCGCTGTTGTCCACAATGGGGGCCAGGCCCGGCTCAGAGCCCACGGACCGAGGGGCCAGCTGCCCACCAATGGGCCCAGGCTCCCGAGCTTGGGAAGTCCCGGAGGAAGCGCTGGAAAGCTGCTTCCTGGACAGGGCGCCTGGGACCCAGCGCCCCAGCAAAGGGGAGACAGAGCTCTGTTCTGGAAGCTTCCATCCCAAGGGGCGCAGACACTCCTCACGCCCAGCAGCGCTGGCCTGTGACCCAGGAGGCCGCATGCCCACGGTTGGGAGTTCAGTCCCAGGAGGGGCGTGCCGGAGGCAGCCCATCCATGTTTTTCTTTCACTGATGTTTCTATCTCTCTCTCTCCCCCTCTCCCTTCTTCTCTGAAATCAATTAAAAAAAAAAAGGGGGGGGGTTTAAAAAATAAAACAAAGTAAAAAAGACATCGCACCTCCCCGGACAGAAGGGCAGGACAGGGGCTGGGTGGCTCAGTGGGCGGCAGAGGGGAGAGCCTGGCTGAGCCCTGTCTCAGGTCACCCCGCAGTGCCCGCTCCCCGAAGGCGGCGAGTGACGCGGTCTCCGGTTCCCCGCGGTCCCGGTGCTCGGTGTGGGTGCTGGACTTCTGAGAGCCGTGCTGGGACCTCAGACCCGCTCAGCGCTCCCCCAGCGCCCAGTCACGCGGGGGCTCGGCCGGGGCTGCGGTCAGACGAGCCGGCTGGAGAAGTGCAGGTGGCCGTCGTCCGGGCCGCGGAGGCGGCCGCTGATGGTGAAGGGGGGGCCCATCTCCAGCTCCTTGAGGTGCCTGAGGGAGAGGGAAGCCGGGCCGGGGCTGAGCCAGCGATGAGCCCCGTGCCCGCTGCCCCCTGCCCCCGGGAGCGCCCTCCCTCAGACAGAGGCCCGCCCTGGGCGGAGGGACCAGGGCTCAGCCCAAGGGGAGCCCTGACTCCTGCCCCTGAACCCCGAATGTCTTCCTCTGCTCCCCCCTTTCAGCACCACGTGCTGCCTGAGGCTGTGCTGTGCTCAGACCTGAACACAGAGGCCTGAGCCTGGGGCCTCGGACCCTGCACCGGCACAGCAGGCCTCCTGCAGAGGGAGGCCGGGCTGGCAGGGCAGGCTGCATGAGGGGGGAAGGGGTCAAGTGGAGGGGGGGATGCTAAGAGGATCCCTGTGGCCAGGCTCCTGAATGGGCTTGTCCATGTTCAAGTTCTTAGCCATGGGATGTTCTAAGTGAACCCTGGCTCCTTCCTTTTCTCCCGTCGGCCTGGGGGACAGGGAGGAGGCGGAAGGGGGGGCAAGTTTGGGCGCCCCTGAGGTTTTCTCTAGCACGTTCCCCCCCCTCCCCGCCCACCTGCCCTGGTCTACTCACCGAATCTGGTACAAGTTGAAGACGAAGCTAGGCCCTAGGAAGACAGTGCAGAGAGAGGTCAGTGCGCAGGGGCCGTGCCTGTCGCCTTGGGCCACCGTGCCCCTCACCCTGCCCCTCACCCTGCCAGTGGAGGGGGTAGCATAGGCTGCTCTGGGCCCTCTCCCTGCAGGGGGGCGGGGGGAGGAGAGAGGGGAGTATGGGCTGCTCTGGGCCCTCTCCCTGTGGGGGGAGGGGGGAAAGGGGAGGCGGAAGGAGGGAGGGGGAGCGTGGGCTGCTCTGGGCCTCAGGAGGGCAGGTCCCTGCAGCTTCTGCCTCCTGCCCTCTGCCCCATCTTCGCAAACTGAATCTTCAACGTTTGGGGGGCAGATCTGCCACTGGGGGTCCCCGGGGAAGGGAGGGAAACAGTCCTAGCTCGGAGCCCCAAAGAGCAGACTTGGCCTCAGTCCAGACCCCCTTTCCAGCCCTGACTGTGCCCTCACATCCTCATCTATAAACCATGGAGACCAAGAATGTCGTCCCTGCATGGAATTTTAAAAGAAAGCATCTTGGGGAAGGAGCACTGGCACATAGTAGGTGTTCAGTAAACACTCGTGGGACTGGGAGTGTTCTCTCCAGTCCGCGGGAAGGCGGGCATGTCCCGGGTGGGAGTGTCACACATCTCAGGAGGCTCCGGGCGGAAGCACCGGCCGCTCAGGGGCGGCCTTGGGACCCACACAGGCCGGGGACACACCCTGAGGCCCTGCGAGCGGAGGGAGCGGGCTGGTCCTGGGGGAGAGGCGCCCCCACGCCCCAGCCCCCTCCCCCACCCAGGGCTCAGCCGCCCACTCAGGCCTCAACCACCAGCCACCACAGGAAGCACTTTGCATGGCCCCGCCCCTCCCAGCTGCTGCGGGGGCGCACTCACCCTCCCAGCAGTACCCGCGCTGGTACCACTTGGTCAGGCTGTAGCCCAGGATGGACATGAGCAGCAGGGAGAGCCCCACGCCCAGGATCAGGCCCAGGGTGCTGACGGCATCCTCACCTGCAGGGACACAGCACCTCACCCAGCGCCCGGGCTCCCACCCACCTCATCCAGCCCCCTCCCAGCACCCACCCAGCCCTCACATCTCATCCAGCCTTCACCCAGCCCCCAGCCCTCACCCAGTCCCCACCCATCCTCCGCCCAGCCCCCACCCAGCCTCCACCCACCCCTCACACCTCACCCAGCCCTCACCCAGCCCTCACCCAGCCCTCACCTAGCCCCCAGCCCTCACCCAGTCCCCACCCATCCTCCGCCCAGCCTCCACCCACCCCTCACACCTCACCCAGCCTTCACTCAGCCCCCAGCCCTCACTCAGTCACACCCCGCCCCCCACCCAGCCCCGACCCAGCCTCCACCCACCCCTCACATCTCACCCAGCCCCCAGCCCTCACCCAGCCACACCCAGCCTCCACCCAGCCCCGACCCATCCTCCACCCAGCCCGAATCCAGCCTCCATCCAGCCCCCACCCAGCCCTCACACCTGGCTGCAGCCGGTCCCACAGCCGCTCCTCCTCCCACTGCCATCGAAATCAGTCCCCTGGGAACTGTGATTTGAGCTAACAGTTTTGCTGAGTCATACTAGGATGTGAATGTCAGATACCTGATTTATTTTATTTATTTTCGTTAATTTATTTATTTATATTTGTTAATAATCCCCCCCCCCCCCAAGAGAGAGTGTAAGAGAGGAAGAGAGACAGAGAAACACTGATGTGAGAGACACATGGGTTGTTTGCCTCCTGCATGGACCCTGACCAGGGCCAGGGAACCTGCAACCCAGGTGTTGCCCTTGACTGGAATCAAACCCGGGACCCTTCAGTGCGAGGGCCGACGCTCTATCCATGAGCCACACCGCCGGGCAGACACCTGGCTCTGAGCATTGGCTTACATATCCGAGCCGGCGTCCCGGCATAGAAGCAGCTGGGAGCTGAGAGGCCTGCCCAGGGCCAGGGCATCGCCCAGGGCCAGGCGCCGCCCTCGGGGAAGGCAGTGCTGCAGGGTGTGTGTGGGGCGGGGGGGGGGGGGGGGTGTCCGGGGCTCACCAGCCGGAGGCCTCTGGTCAGGACGGCAGCCTGGGGCCACAAGCCGAGGCTGCAGGTCCTGGTTCCCTCCCGCCAAGCCCTCCGCGTGCGCGGGGGAGGGCAGAACCATGGCTGTGTGCTGCTTACACTCATCCTTCTTCCCTCTTGTGGTCTGGCCTCGGGCTGAATGTGCGTATATTTGTGTTATTGGTAAAGCCAAACCAAGAGAGGGAGGGAGGGAGAGAGAGAGAGAGAGAGAGAGTCAGTCCTCAGGAGACGCGGTGGGCTCGCAGAAGCAGGCAGGCGGGAGAGGCTGTGGAGAAGCTGGCGTGGCCTCCCAAGGAGACAGACCTTGGGAAGGAAGAGGTCAGCCCGCCCGCAGACCACAGGCCAGAGTTGGGGGGGGAGTCGTCGTACCCCAGGCTGGTGATCCTGATGGGGGACTCCAGGGTGTTGGGAGAGCCCAGAGGGTGTGGCTCTGCTCCCCCCCCCGACACACACACACACACACACACACACACACACGCACAAGCTCAGTCCCCTATGTGAAGTGCGGGCCCAGCAAAGCCTCCCCTCCCGCATTTCCACGCTCTCCTGAGAAACACCCCCCAGGAGCGGGGTGCCCCAGGAGCGGGTGCGAGGGAGGCGCCAGGGGTCCCCCCAGGAGCGGGGTGCTGAGGGAGGCGCCAGGGGTCCCCCCAGGAGCGGGGTGCTGAGGGAGGCGCCAGGGGTCCCCCAGGAGCAGGTGCGGAGGGAGGCGCCAGGGGTCCCCCCAGGAGCGGGGTGCGGAGGGAGGCGCCAGGGGTCCCCCAGGAGCAGGTGTGGAGGGAGGCGCCAGGGGTCCCCCCAGGAGCGGGGTGCTGAGGAGGTGCTAGGGGTCCAGCCAGGAGGCGCTGGGTGCTGAGGGAGGGCTGGGTGCTGAGGGAGGGCTGGGTGCTGAGGGAGGGCTGGGTGCTGAGGGAGGGCTGGGTGCTGAGGGAGGCGCCAGGCAGGCGGGGAGGGACCTGTGCGGCTGCGTGTGGACAGGGTCAGTGGCCGCGCTGCTGCTGTCCTCTGTGATCACACACGCGTCGTCGTGGCGTTACTATTGGCAGCCACGCCCACCCAAGCCCCTCCGCCATCCCCCGGTCCGCCTCCCAGTGAAGCCCCAGCCGCCCTCCGCTCAGCACAGAGGAGGCGGCAGCAAAGTGCGGGCGCAGCGGCCCTCTGCTTCTGGGTTTCCGATGCCCCTGAGAGCGAAGGGCAGGTCCACAGCTTAGACAGCAGAGCCTCGCCTCCTGGGCACCAGAGCGGCCTGCAGCCTGGAGGGAGGGGACAGCCTGGCCAGGAGGAGCCCTGGAACCACGGGGAAGGCGCCAAGGGGGCCTGGTTCCTGAGGCAAACCGGAGCCAGGGCGGCCACAGACTCCCCGATGGAGCTGCAGGAGCCGGGAGCACAGAGCCGAGAGTCCAGAGCCCAAGCCTGGAGCCCGGAGCCCGGAGCCCGGAGCCTGGAGTCCGGAGCCCGGAGCCCGGAGCCTGGAGCCCAGAGCTGGGAGCCCGGAGCCGGGAGCCTGGAGCCCGGAACCCGGAGCCCAGATCCCAGAACCCAAGCCCAGAGCCCAGAGCCCAGAGCCGGGAGCCTGGAGTCCGGAGCCCAGAGCAAAGAGCCCAGAGCCCAGAGCCCAGAGCAGAGAGCGGGGGAGGTGGGGGGAGGAGGATGGGAGCCCCGGCAGGTAGCGCCAAAGGCTGGGGAGTCGCTGTGCCCTGTCATGGGGGGTGGGGGGTGGGAAATGATTTCTGTCCCCGAGGAAGCAGAGACACACAGAGAGGCCGGGAGGGACCCCACAGCTGGGTTGGGCACAGGCCGGTCCCTGCCGGCTGCGGCTCAGGGCCCAGCCCGGGGGCGGCCAGGCCAGGGCTGCACCAGGGGTGCGGTGTGAGAGGTGGTGTCCGGCATCGGGCATCCCTCCCCGCTCCTTACATCCCGAGAAAAGCGGGAGCAGGCATCCAGAGCCACGAGGCATCTTCTCTGCCGGGCACTGCTCCCGACACTTGTATTTTGGCGACAAAATAAACCATTAAAGTTCCTGCCTCGTGGAGGGATGTTCCAGTGCAGGGAGATAGACAAAAGCAAACAAACCAGAGAGCCGGGAGGCGACAGGGCCGGGAGAGGGGGCTGAAGCGTGGCCGAGCTGAGCTGAGAGAGGCGGGGGGTGGGGGGGGACGGACACACACACACACACACACACACACGCTGTGAAGAATGTGGCAGCGGAGCCCGGCCGATGGCTCAGTGGTTGACCTATGAACCAGGAGGTCAGGGTTCAATTCCCAGTCAGGGCACAGGCCTGGGTTTCGTGTTGGATCCCCAGTGTGAGGCTTGCAGGGGGCAGCTGATCAGTGGTTCTCTCTCATCACTGATGTTTCTCTCTCTCCCTCCCCCTTCCCCTCTGACATCAATACAAACGTTTTAAAAGAACGTGGCAGTGGAGGAGAAAGCCCTGGAGGCGGTGAGAGAAAGAGCTCACCATGGAGACGGCGACTGTAGAACGTTCCCGGCAGGGAAGCAGCAGGTACAACTGAGGCAGGGGCATGCCAAGCATGTTCCAAGCGCATCAAGGAGGCCGAGTGCTGGCGGGGGGGGGGGGGAGGGGGGTGGCAGCCGCCAGGGAGGGACAGGAGCAGCTCACAGGTGCTGGTGGCATAAGGAGTGGTTCTCTGAGAGGAGCGGACACAGAAAAGAGGTGCCCCGCTTGGCGGGTGCGAAGAGCCGGGGGAGGAGATGCTGAGGCAGCAGGAGACGTGGGGAGCGGCTGCAGGGCCCACGCAGGAGCGGCCATCGGAGGAGGCAGTGCAAGGAGCCATGCCGAGAGACCGTGGGGTCAGCAGAGTGTGAGAGGAGGCCTGGGGCGTGGCCTGCGGGGGGCAGGTGACTCAGCGGGGTGGGGTGCCTGTGGATGCTGGGGTTTTGAAGTCTGTCGTCAAAGGAAAGTCTCTCGGGAACAGGAAGTACCGAAGGAAAGCACCAGGTGGGGAATCACGGCCTCCAGACCCGTGGGGAAGCCTCAGGGGCTAGCCCGCCCAGCGGGCCTCCCGCGTGGGGCCTGCAGACCCGCTCAGCCCTCCCTCCTTTCCTTCCCAGCTGCTCCTTACTGACAGCACTCACGGGGTCTCCCTTTCACACCCGACACTTTATGATAAAAACATCTGTCACTCCTCACCCGAGGATGTTTTCCCATTGACTTTAGAGTGGAAGGGAGAGGGAAAGACCGAGAGAAACATCGATGTGAGAGAGACATATCGATCAGTTACCTCCTGCACGAACTCTGACCAGGGCCCGGGCCGGGGAGGGGCCTGCAGTCGAGGTACCTGCCCTTGACCAGAATCAATCCCAGGACCCTTCAGGCCTCAGGCCAACGCTCTACCCACTGAGCCGCAGCGGCCAGGGCTTTAGGAGGTATGATGCACAGCAGTGCATGGAACAGCCTGGTGAGCATCTGTGCTCCGCTCACCTCCGGAGACGGGAGCGCGGCCACGGGCCCTAAGTGTGGTCCAGAGCGGCCCTCCGCCCTCTGAGGGCTCTTGTCCCGAAGCTGCTGTCGCCTCCCCGTGCCATGTTTTTAAATGATTGTTTCATGTTTTCCCCATAACGTGAAACATGTGTGTGCATGTGCAGATATCATTGTTTTATATGTTCTCAAACTTTACATAAATGACATTAGGTTCTCTATTCACAGTTAGGACACTAATCTACCTGGAATTCATTTTTGTACGTTATAAGAGAAATTGCAAAATACTGAAAACTGAATAATACTGAAAACACAACATATTAAAAAAAAAAAAAAAAAAAAAGTGGATTGCCCAGCCAGTGTGGCTCAGTTGGTTGAATGATTCTTCCAAGGTGGCTGGTTCGATTCCCAGTCAGGGCACGTGCCCAGGTCGCAGGCTCCATCCCCCGTAGGGGGCATGCAGGAGGCAGCTGATCGATGTTTCACTCTCACGTCAACGTTTCTCTTTCTCTTTCCCTCTCCCTTCCTCTCTCTCTAAAAATCAATGAAAGTATTTTCTTTCGATGTCGATGGAGGAGACAGTCCAGAAGAGACTAAGGCAGTGAAATTCACAGGATGGAGGTGAGCACGGCATAAGGGGAGAACCCCAGAGATGTGCAGAGCGTCCCCCAAGTTCAGGGATGGTCAGTGCATGTGCGTGAAGGAACTGCCTGGAGCCAGAAGGAGGTCATCAGGAAAGATCTGTGGCAACAGCGTCTAGGGTTCCAAGAGGGCTGAGAGCAGTGCCTGTGCCGACTCTAACGCACAGGCACTGGACCAGCACCCAGGAAGGTCTGCTCACAGGGGAGCAAGCGGCCCAGGCTGCTGCTCCGGGCCCACCCAGCACATCATAAAAGAGGAGCAGAAGGATGAACTGCTTCCAGGTAAGTTCATGGCTTACCAGAACATCGACAGGAAAACAAAAATACCAACTCTCAAAGAGGCAAAGTGCACAGGTCCAGCCTCCATCAGAGGTGCCCACGCGTGCAACCCCCGGGACCCAGAGTGGGGAGGAGAGGGACCTACTGAGCCAGCGGAGCTACAAGGATGCTGGAACTGGCGGAGGGGGGGGGGCAGGGGGGGCAGTACAGGAGCTGTGGTGACCATTCCACATGCTCAGAGGCAGGGAGAGAGACTCAGGGTATAAAAGAGACCGAGTCATATTCCTGGAAGGGAAAGCCGATGTTTAAGATTGAACACACCGTGGTTGGGATAACTGCAGGTTGGACATCGCAGAGGAAGAGGGGTTCCCAGGAAACCGCCCAACATTCAATACAGAGAAAGCGCGGGCCAGGCAAGTGAGGGCCTCCCGCCGTGTGGGATCCCACTGCCTAGAGCGTGTGTAACTAGAGTCGGCGAAGGAGAACAGAGAGGTATCTGAAGAGAAATGGCCAAAAGCTCCCAAATGTGAACAATCCACCAAGTTATTCTTCAGCCCGGCCGGTGCAGACAATATACACTGAGTGGCCAGATTATGATGATCTCTGAGCACATAATAATCTGGCCACTCAGTGTATATCCTATATAATAAAGGCTAAAATGCAAATTGTCCCTTTGACCAGGAGTTCAACCAGCAGGCAGGCCAGCCAACCGGCCATGACCCCTCCCCCTGGCCAGGCTGGCCGGACCCCACCCATGCATGAATTCATTCACTGGGCTTCTAATACACACACACACACACACACACACACACACACACACTGAGTGGCCGGATTATTATGTGTTCAGAGATCATAATAATCTGGCCACTCAATGTATTTCCTTCCCTACCAGGTGCTCCAGTGCCAGGGCTAACAATGTAACTTCCTCTTTCTCTCCCTCTTCCCGGGAGCCAGCTGTCCTGAGGCAGGAAAGAACCAGGTTTCCTTTCAGTCAACCCTCCCTAAGAACTCCCTTTTCGCCAAAACCGGTTTTGCTCAGTGGATAGAGCATCGGTCTGCGGACTGAAAGGTCCCGGGTTCGATTCCGGTCAAGGGCATGTACATTGGTTGCAGGCACATACCCGGTGGGGGATGTGCAGGAGGCAGCTGGTCGATGTTTCTCTCTCATCGATATTTCTAGCTCTCTATCCCTCTTCCTTCCTCTCTGTGGAAAATCAATAAAATATATTTAAAAATATATCTATATTAAAAAAAAAAAGAACCCCCTTTTCAACCACAGGTGTGTGTGGACTGGAATGTGTGCAGGACAAAGACAGTCTCGCTGCTAAGAGCTTGGGGCGCGTGGTTTTTGTGTTGCTTATAAAGTGCAACAACAAATATTTAGAACTGAACAAAGCCGATGGGTAAGTAGCAGAACTAGAGAAGCTCGCCCCTCTTTCTCTCCTGTGTGAGGCCCCAGCCCAACTGCTCCTCGGAAATCGTGTGAGGAGAGCTGTGCTGTCGGAAAAGTTAATGGTGAACGGGGAATCCTTCACTGGGATGTTCTATAGGGAGATAAATTTCAACCAACTCCAATACATTCCATTAGAGTGCAGGTTTTATATACATCTTAGTAACTGTGAGTTTATGGTAAATTGATAAGCTTAGTAATTGTTGTTTCCCTCAACAAAATCCAAGTTTAAGAAAGGGTTAACAGAGCAATATTGGTCCCAAAGATAGTGCTAGAGGTGGAAATTCTGTCATATTTTTCAAATAGGTTGTCAGGTACATCACTTTTATTTTATTTTATTTTATTTATTTTGTTTTTTATTTTTATTTTTGCTTAAGTTAGTTTTTACTTTTTAGGCTGCAGTATTATTGCCATTGTAAACAGGGCTCAAAGAAATTAAATAATTCTCAAATCCACAGAGCTCTACATGTTAGAGTTGCAGCCTGGATCCAAAACCTTTCCCCATAACTTCTGGCTGTAAAAACCTGCTGGGATTTAGGCTGAGTGAGAAGGAGGCTGCCAGAGTCCCAAGCAGTTCCTCTTAAAGGACCAGCTCACGGGCTTGTGAGACTCACTTGCTCTGAGCTCCTGTACTAGAGCAGCAGCTCCATTGGCACCCATAAGACTGTCAGCTGATTTCTCAACAGAAACTATGCAGGCCAGAAGGGAGTGGCAAGAAATATTCCAAGTGATGAATAGCGAGAACCTACAACCAAGATTACTCTGTCCAGCAAAGCTATCAAAGGGCATATAAAGAACTTCCTAGACAAGAAAAAGCTAAAAGAGTTCATCACCACCAAAACAGTATTACAAGCAATGTTAAAGGGTATTCTTTAAAAAGAAGAAAAAAAGATAAAAAATATGAATGATAAAATGGCAATATACTAGTATATATATCTAACCCAATTAGTTTAAGTGTAAATAAATTAAATATCCTAATCAAAAGACATACAAAGGTTGAATAATAAAGCAAAACCCTTACAGATGCTGTCTACAACAAACTCACTTCAAATTGAAAGACACACAAACTAAAAGGAAGGTAAAAGGTGTGCATGAAAATGAAACAAACAAAAAAGTTGAGGTAGCAATACTTATACCAGACAAAATAGACTTTAAAACAAAAGCTATAACAAGAGACAAAGAAGGGCCCACTTCTTTGTATATCATTTCTGGGTATTTATCCAAAGAAGCAAACTAACAAACAAACAAACAAACAAAAAACCCATAAAATTGAAAAAAATAGACACCTGTATGTTCATTGCAGCATTATTTACAATAGCCAAGATAGGAAAGTTTCTGTCAATAGATGAATTGGATAAAGAAGGAGTGGAACATGTATGCAATGCAATATGGTTTACCTATTACAAAAGGAATTAAATTAGCAACATGAATGGACCTAGAGGGTATTGTGCTGCTGAGTGAAATAAGTCAGACAGAAGAAGACAAATGTTTTATGATTTCACTTGCATGAAGAATCTAAAAAACAAAATAAACGGACAAGCAAAACAGAAAGATACTCATAGATACAGAGAACATTTTGAAGGTTGTCAGATAAGAGGAAAGTTGGAGGGATGGGAGAAGACGGTGAAGAGATTAAGAAGTACAAAATGGCAGTTACAGAATAGTCACAGGGATGTAAAGTCAGCCCAGGGAATACAGGCAATAACACTGTGATAAGTATGCATGCTGTAAGAGGGGCACTGGATGATAACAGTAAGTGATGTGTGTAATCACTGGGTTGCACACCTGAAACTAATGTAATATTGTATGTCAAAACTAAAACATCATTTTAAAATATATCCATAAATCAATTCCTGTGAAACACCACATCAACAAAATGAAGGACAAAAATCGTATGGTCATATCAATAGGCACAGAAAAGGCATTTGACAAAATCCAGCACCCATTTATGGCAACAACAACAACAAAAAAACTCTCAGCAAAGTGAAACTAGAGGGACATGTCTCAACATGATAAAGGCCATACATGGCAAACCCAGAGCTAACTTCTTACTCAACCGGGAAAAACTAAACGCATATCCCTTACGATAAAAAACAAGATAAGGATGCCCTCTTTCACCACTTATTCACCTAGTACTGCAAGTCTTAGCCACAGCGATCAGACAAGAAGAAGAAATAAAAGGCATCCAGATAGGAAGGAAACTGTCATTATTTGCAGATGACGTGATACTGTATATAGATAATCCTACAGATTTCACAAAAAACTACTAGAACTGATAAATAAATTAAGTAAAATTGCAGGAAACAAAATAATGTCCAGAAATAGGTTACATTTTTATACATCAATAATGAACTATCATAAGGGAAACTAAAAAAAAACAACAATCCCATTTACAATTGCATCAAAAATAATAAAATACCTAGGAATAAATTTAACCAAGGATGTAAAAGACCTGTATTCAGAAAATTATAAGACACTGAAGAAGGAAAATGAAGCAGATACAAATAAGTGGAAGCATATACTATGTTCTTGGATGAAAAGAATTATCATCATTAAAATGTCCATAGGATCCAAAGCCATTTATAGATTCAATGCAATTCCTATCAAGATACCACTGGGGTATTTCACAGATCTAATAATATTCCAAATGGTATTTTGGTATATGGAACCAAAAACGACTGTGAATAGCCACAGCAATCTTGAGAAAGCAAAACAAAGTTGGAGAAATCATGCTACCTGATATCAAACTATATTATAAGACCATAGTAATCAAAACAGCATGGAAATGGCATAAAAACAGGCATAGAGATCAATGGAGCAGAATAGTGAACCCAGAAATCAACCAATGCCTAAATCCCCAATTAATATTTGACAAAGGATGGAAGAACATATAATGGGGTAATGACAGTTTATTCAATAAATGGTGCTGGGGAAATTGGACAGATACATGCAGAATAGGAAATTAGCCCACCTCTTGCACCATATATAAGAAGAAACTAAAAATGGACTAAAGACCTAAATGTCAGACTCAAAACATAAAACTCTTAGAAGAAATCATAGGCAATACAATCTTGGACATTTCTTGTAGTAATACTTTTTCTGATATATCTCATCGGGCAAGGAAAACAAAGAAAAAATAAACAAAGGGGACTACATCAAACTAAAAAGGTTTTGCACAGGAAAAAAAAAGCAAGAAAATGAAAAAACAACCCAGTTTTGTGAAGGGGAGGAGATACGGGACAGTGTCATATCTGTTAAAGGGTTGCTATCCAACACTTAGAAAGAACTCTTAGAACCCAACACCAAAACCACAAACAACGGAATTTAAAAACAGGCAAAGAGCTGAAACCGGTTTGGCTCAGTGGTAGAGTGTCGGTCTGCGGACTGAATGGTCCCAGGTTCGATTCCGGTCAAGGGCATGTACGTTGGTTGTGGGCACATCCCCGGTAGGGGGTGTGCAAGAGGCAGCTGGTCAATGTTTCTCTCTCATCAACGTTTCTGGCTCTCTATCCCTCTTTCCTCCTCTCTGTAAAAAATCAATAAAATATATTTTAAAAAAAATAAAAACAGGCAAAGAACCTGAATAGACACTTCTCCAAAGAGGACAGGCAGATGGCCAACAGATATGTGAAAAGATGTTCAATGTCGCTTGTCAGAGAGATGCAAGTCAAAACAGTGAGCTATGGCCTCACACCTGTCAGAATGGCTACCATCAACAAATCAACACACAAGCGTTGGTGAGGACGCGGAGAAAAGGGAACCCTAGTAAGCTGCTAGCGGGAGTGCATACTGGTGAGTCACTATAGGAAACAGTATGGAGTTTCCTCAAAAATTTTAAATGGAGTTGCCATATGACCTCGTTATTCCACCCCTGGGTATATGTCTGAAGAAACCAAAAAACACTAATTCAAAAGAATATATGCACCCCTATGTCCATTGCGGTGTATTTACAATAGCCAAGCTCTGGAAGCAGCCCAAGTGCCCCCCAATAGACAGTGAATTAAAGAGCTGTGGGGCATTTACACACTGGAAGACTACTGGGTCGTAAAAAGAAGTAACTCTTGCTCTTTGTGACAGCATGGATGGACCTGGAGAGCATTATGCTGAGAGAAAATAGTCAGAGAAAGACAACTACCATGTGATTTCACTTCTATGTGGAAGCTAAAGGACCAGATAAGTGAACAGACGAACAGGCTCACAGATACAGAGGACAGACCAATGGTTGCAGTAGGGGAGGAGGGGAGGGTTGGATGAAAAAGGTAAAGGGATCAAGAAGCACGGATTGGTAGCTACGAATCAGCCTCGGGAAGGAAGTGCAGCGCAGGGAAGGTAGTCAGTAATATTGCAGTAACTCTACGGCACCAGGCGGGCATGGGACACACCGGGGACCACTTAAGTACATGATTGTCTGGCCACTATGCTGTACACCTGAATGTAAACTGTAATGGAAAAACTTTTTTTTAATTTAAAAAAGAAAAAACTCTGGAAACTTGTTTTAAAAAGTAAGAATATGCGGTTTGTTAACAAAGACCACTGCTTCTCTCTCAGATCTCAGCTCAGCAAGCGGGAGATGCAACTCCACACTGCTGCCCCCTAGAGGACGGGCCCCTCCCCACAGCAGCCGGCGGACGTCTTTCCTGAGGAACAGAACTTCGGCGTTTCTCACTCTGCTCCCAGCTGCTTTTGGCGGAGCTAAGTTCCACATGAGAGCAGCCAAGATGTGAGGGCTTCTCTATGCACCCGTGTTCATCGCAGCATCATTCCTGGTGGCCCAGGCACGGAAACAGCAAAGACAACCAGCAACAAGCTGAAAAGACCGCCAATGAATGGGAGGAGCTATTCACCACTGGCACATCTGACAACGGAATAGCCAACATTTATGAAGAAGACGTGGTCCATACACCCAGCGGAATACTGCTCAGCCGCAAGAAAGGACGAAATAGCGCCATTTACAACAGCATGGATGGACCCTGAGAACATTATGCTCAGTGAAATAAGTCAGTCAAAACAAGCTAAGAGCCATATGATTTCACTCGTGTGGGATATAAAACGGAGACTCGTGAACACAAACAGCAGTGTGGAGGTTGTCGGGGGTGAGGTGGGAGAGAAGGCCCTAAATGAGGTGACAGGAGAAGACTTGACTTTGGGGGGTGGGCACATGGTGCTGTATACAGATCTTAGAAATCCGCACATGAAACCTCTGTGTTCATGTTGACCGATGTCACCCCAATAAACTCAGTGATAATAAAGAAGAAGCGAGGACTCTTCCCCAGGCATGGGGTGCCGAGAAGATAGGGGCCCGGTCGCCCTTTTCTTAGCTCACGAGGCAGCGTTCCACAGCAAGAGTAACAAGCCAGAAGGGACTCAGGCTGCTGCTCCTCTCCCCTTCCCATCCCCTCCACTCCCTTTACCCTGCACACATCCCCCGCCACACACACACACACACACACACACACACACCTCTGCTGGTTATTCAGTGTCACTAACAGAGGAATTTTTCATTGTCCCCGTCCTTAGCGCCAGAGCCCTGCCCAGAGATTTTTCTACCCCTGGAAAAAAAAAAAAAAAAAAAGCAGGAGGACCCACACTTTCCAATGTCAAAACTTCCTGCAGAGCAATGGTAATTAAGGCAATGTGGTCCTGGACATGGATAAACATGAGTCACTGAAACAGAATTGAGAATCCGAAGCTAAGCCCATCCATCTACAATCAGCTTTTACGAGATGCCAAGACTATGCATGGGGGAGAGAATGGTGTGTAAACAGATGATGCTGAGACAACTAGCTGGCCACATTCAAAAACAATTACCTGGAACCCTTGCCTCACATCATATGCAAAAGTTAACTCAAAATGAGTCAAAACCTAAATGTAAGAGGTACAAACCCACAAGTCTTAGAACAAAATATGGAGGTAAATATTTATGCCCTTGGATTTGGCAAATAATTCTTAGTTGAGACACCCAAAGGATGAGCAATGAGTGAACAAATAGACAAATTGGAATTCATCAAAATTTAAAAATTTTGTGCTTCAAAAGACACCATCAATAAAGAGATATTTTTCTACAGAATGAGAGAAATTAATTGCAGCATAGGAAATATAGTCAATCATATATCTGATAAGAAACTTATATCCAAAATATATAAAGAACATTTAAACTCAATCATAAAAGACAAATAAGCCAATTTTTGAATGAGCAAAGGATCTGAATAGATATTTCTATAAGGAAGATATACATATGGCCAATGCGCACATGAAAAGATACTCTCAATATCATTGTAATTAGGGAAATATAAATCAAAGCCACAATAAGTGCCCCGCCAGCATGGCTCAGTGGTTGAGCATTGACCTATGAACCAGGAGGTCACAGTTCAATTACAGTCAGTTGGGGGCAACCAGGCTGGCAAAGGGGGGCAGTAAGAAGCAACCAGGCTGGCAGGAGGGGGCAGTTAGAGGTAATCAGACTGGCAGGCAGAGGAGGTTAGGGGTGATCAGGCTGGTAGGGGGTGGGGCAGTTAGGGGTGATCAGGCAGGCAGATCAGCAGTTAGGAGCCAGCAGTCCTGGGATCAGACCTAAACCAGCAGTAAGACATCCCTCCAGGGGTCCCAGATTGGAGAGGGTATAGGCTCTAGGGTACAGGCATGAGGGAACCCCCCCCCTCCATTCACAAATTTTGTGCTCTGGGCCTCTAGTTTAGACATAATAAAGAAAGAGTGCTGATGCATGCCACGACCTTGAAAACACTATGCTAAGGGAAAGAAGATGACCACAAACGTCCACATGTTATCGGAGTCCATTCCTAAGAAAGTCCTGAGTATGAGAATCTATAGACATAGAAAGTAGATTATTTGTTGCTTAGGGGTGGGAGGTGGAAGGGACGGGTGTTTGTGTGTGTGTGTGGGGGGGGGGTGTTGTAGCTAAAGTATATGGGCTGTGGTTGTTGTTATTTGAGGTGATGAAAATGTTCTAAAATTAACTGTGTGTCCCAAATTGTGTGAGAGTGAGGTGGGGATAGGATAAAGAGAGACTTTCCAGTTTTGTGTTAGTGTTAGATTGAGTCATATAAAATCCCCATGTTTGTAAGTCAAAAAGAGATATCAGCAACATCATACCATTCTAATTATTTTTCAACAGAAATAGTTGTGTAATAAAAAAAAAATATGACACATGTGCCCTAACCTGTTTGGCTCAGTGGATAGAGCATCAGCCTGTGGACTGAAGGGCCCTAGATTTGATTCCAGTCTTGGTTACAGGCACATCCCCAGTGGGGTGGGGGGGTGTGCAGGAGGCAGCTGATGGATGTTTCTCTCTCATCGATATTTCTAACTCTCTCTCCCTCTCACTTCCTCTCTGTAAAATATCAATAAGATCTTTTTTTAAATGAAACATGTAATAACATGCCGAAACCGGTTTGGCTCAGTGGTAGAGCGTCGGTCTGCGGACTGAAAGGTCCCGGGTTTGATTCTGGTCAGAGGCATGTACGTTGGTTGCGGGCACATCCCCGGTGCAAGAGGCAGCTGGTCGATGTTTCTCTCTCATCGACGTTTCTAGATCTCTATCTCTCTCCCTTCCTCTCTGTAAAAAAATCAATAAAATTTATTTTTTTAAATAAAGAAACATGTAATAACATTAAAAGAGCAGGTATCTCCTTCCTCAAAACTAGACCCGAGGGGTTGGGAAGGAATGAAGTGCAGCGTAGGAGTTTCAGGGCAGAGAAAACACGCATGTGGTGCGACATGGGGACACATCCTCATACGTTTGTCTACACTCGTAGAACGTGCAAGACCCCGAGTGAACGGTGGACCGGGGGTAATGATGCCTCGGTGCAGGCTCATCCTCTGTAGTGAATGGCCCACTTGGTGGGGTGTTGACACTGAGGGGGACTAACGTGTGTGGGACCGGGGGGAAATCTCTTTTCTTCAGTTTTGCTGTGAAGCTAAAACTACTCTAAGTTCTTAATTTAAAAAAATTAGAAACATTGGTTTGCTCACTGCCTCCCCAGATGTTAACCCTGCTTCCAAAAAGTCAAAAAGAGATATCTTTCGACTCAGTACGGTGACGGGCAGACCCCAGCCTGCAGCCCTCCCTACGACTCGGCCACCTGCAGACCCGCGAGCCTCCTGCTGTGAGACCAGGGATGCGGCGGGGGTCCCGCCCGCTGGACGGTGCCCTTGTGACTCCAGGCAAGATCAGGGCTCAGCCTTCACCTGGGTCAAACAGAGGCATTAGTGTCACTTCCCATGGGGACCATGAAGATCAAGGAGATGCGTGTGCAGAAGGGGCGTGGCGTGGTCCTGACACATACTAAGAACACTCAGAAGTCCCTCCATCACCTGGCGTTTGGGCTCAGAGGACAGAGTGCTGGACTACTGACTGAAG
>CM072929.1:73137799-73252799 GCA_036971965.1 Nyctalus aviator
GAGAGACAGAGACAGGCAGAGAGACAGAGACAGGCAGGGAGACAGATAGAGGCAGAGAGACAGAGACAGACAGGGAGACAGAGACAGGCAGAGAGACAGACAGGCAGAGAGACAGAGACAAGCAGAGAGACAGAGACAGGCAGAGACAGAGACAGAGACAGGCAGAGAGACAGAGACAGGCAGGGAGACAGAGACAGACAGAGAGACAGAGACAGAGACAGGCAGAGAGAACTCGCAAAGGCTGAGAGACCTGGAGCACCAGTCAGAAAAACGTATGCACCCGGTGTTCACAGCAGCACAACTCACAGCAGCTAAGACCTGGAAAGAGCCACGTGCCCGTCAGCAGGAGTGGGTAGAAGCTGTGGGCATTCACACCACGGAACGCGATGCAGCAGTGAAAGGAGTGTCTCTTACCTTTGGGACAGCACAGAGGGGCCTGGAGAGCCTCATGCTGAGTGACGTCAGTCAGTCAGAGAAAGACACGTGTCACATGACCTCACTCATATGAGGAATCTAATGAGCAAAATAAACTGATGGACGGGGTGGACCCAGAGCCATGGGGCATGGCGCAGAGTGCGGAGGCTCGGAGGGAACAGGGGGAGGGTGAGTGGGTGGGAGGTGATCAACCAAAGACCCTGTGTGCATCTCTGCACGGCCCGTGGGCACAGACGGGGGTGGGGGGCAGTGAGAGCTGTAGGGGCTCAGTGGGGGAAGAGGGACGTATGTAATACTTTCAACAATAAAGAATTATATTTTAAAAGGGCCCAGCCCTGGCCCAGCTCGGCTCCCAGGTTGCATCCCGGCCTTCTTGACACCCACACACGGAGCCCGGCTCTCCTGCTGCCTCGTCCGGGGCAGTCTCTGCCCAGCGAGCCAGGGTACCACCAGGGGGGCACACCAGCCGCCACCCGCCATCGCAGGCCCCACTCACATTGTCCTCCGGGAAAGACGGGAAGACGCTGCCCTGCCGGAGCGCTGGCCCATGGATGGGAGAAGCAAAGAACATATTCCACCGCCCCCGGTTTGGAGCAGAAGATGTGGCCATTCACTGCAGGGAGGGCCGGTCACCGCCGGGAGGGCCGGGTCACCGCCGGGAGGGCCGGGTCACCGCAGGGAGGGCCGGTCACCGCAGGGAGGGCCGGTCACCGCCGGGAGGGCCGGGGCCAGGAGGTTCGGCCACCTCCCTCCCATTTTCTTCCCCACAGCGTGTGCCTGCAGCCCGGACTGAGGGGCTGCAGAAAAGACCAAGGAAGACAAACCCTAAGAGTGTTGTCAATGCTCATAACACACTACTCGTAATGAAAATTGTTTAACTTAAAAAGTACTATTTCGCTGAACTTCCCATGGGAGCTCACAAGCCTGAGCTGCAGCAGCTGCAGTGGCAGCCCGGACCCCAGGCCTGCGGGCAGGAGGCCAGCGAGCCCGGGAAGGGGACAGCCCTGCCCAGGGCCCAGGAAAGCTGGTCCCAACCGCCAGCGCAGGGCTACAGAGAGTAACTCGAAGGGAAGCCGTGATTCTCGCATGCTTGTTCCACCTTCTTGATTTTTTTAAAAAAGCAGGTCCTACCTGCCTTTATTTATTTTTATTTTTTAAATATATTTTCATTGATTTCAGAGAGGAAGGGAGAGGGAGAGAGAGATAGCAACATCAATGATGAGATTCACCACCGATCAGCTGCCTCCTGCCTTCTCCCTACTGGGATCAAGCCTGCAACCCTGACTGGGAATTGAACCTGGGACCTTTCAGTCCACTGAGCCAAACCAACTAAGGCCCTTCTTGATTTTAATCTCTATTTTGTTCTGTGTGCTTTATAATGGTCATATACACCACAGAGTAAGTACAACTGTCCTATCTAATAAAAGAGTAATATGCAAATTATGTCATGCCACTCCATGACAAGATGGCAGCACCCATAGACACAAGGTGGCAGTGCCCAGTCCTCTCAGGCCCACCAGAGGCCCCAGTCTCAGGGAGGGCTGCAGATGAGAGCCAGCGGCGTGCAGCCCAGGCTGTCAGCCTGTCAGCTGGGAGGTGCCTGAGCCGCTCTCGCTCATTCCACTCCCAGCTGCGGCCAGGGCTGTGGGCCTGGGAGGCATCTACACCACACGCCCCCATCCCCACATCAATCAGTTCCCAGCCACAGCCAGGGGTGTGGGCCTGGGAGGCAGCCATGCCCGCCGGAGAGATCCACGCCCAGCAGCAGCCTGGGGTGTCAGCCTCCCAAGGCCTGCGCCCCCATGGAGTGATCCCCACACACACCTAGAGCCTCAGACCTTCCCTTGCACCCAGCCCAGTGATCGAAGAGAGGGGGGTGGTGTCTGGGCCATGCTGTCCAGCAAACCTCTCCCATTGGGTAGAAACTTCTGACCAGGTTAGGGAGGTAAAGGGGTTTTGTTTAAAATCTTTAGAAACCACAAAGGAAATGTCTGAGGTAGGGCTTCACATCGGAAGTAACTTAGCACTAACTTCTGAAGGCAAACGGGACACTGCAGTTACATTGCTGAAGAGTACCCCAGGTCCGGAGGTTGGCCCTGCAAGGGCCGGGCTGAGTGCCCCCCAGGCTGGTTCCTCTGCACCATGGGCAGGGCTTGAGCCCATCCAGGAGGGCCTTTTCCCCTCGGTTTTCACCAAGGCAGGGAGGTTTTGTAGACATGAATAAGAAGTGCCCACGCACAAGTCCTGAAGTTGCCCGGGCCGGCAGAAATGACAAACAAACCGGGAAAAGAGCAAAACCAGAAACCCCACCGGTCCCAACTTAGATCATCTTTTTCTTCAGAAGACGGTGTGTTTCCCTCTTTTTCGTCTTCTGGAAGCAAGACAGATTCAAGTACTGAGGAGTCTACCAACAGAAAAGTTAAGAGAAAGAGAAGACAGAAAAGGAATAAAAGGAGAAAAGAAATAAAGGACAAAAGATGAAACATCAAGAAAAAGAAAGAGAAGGAAGAAAGGAAGAAACAACCACATGATATCAGCTCCCCAAGGTCTCATGAAATTCCTCTTTAAGGAGTTTATTTATGACACTTTTAGTTTGGATTTACATTTTTACTGGTTTGTCAAGACCATGGCAGGTACACTGTCCAATATGCTAAAGAAAAAACCTAATCTAATAAAGAGGGAATATATACAGGGGAGGGCATTTGGGGGTGACCAGGCTGTCAGGAGAGGGCAGTTGGGGACAATCAGGCTGGCAGGGGAACAGTTAGGTGTCGATCAGGCTGGCAGGGGAGTGGTTAGGAGGTGATCAGGCTGACAGATAGAAGCAGTTAGGGGCAATAAGGCAGGCAAGTAGTTGGGAGCCATCAGTCCCAGATTGTGAAAGGGATGTCCGACTGCCTGTTTAGGCAGATTCCAGAGTCAGACATCCCCTGAGGGGTTCCAGATTGGAGAGGGTGCAGGTTGGGCTGAGAGAACCCCCTTCCCAGTGCATGAATATCATGCACCGGGACTCTAGTAATTTATAAATGCACTAGAGGCTCAGTACATGAAATCGGTGCACAGGTAGCGTCCCTAGGCCTTCCTTCCTCTGGCTGCTGGCTGCTGGCTGCTGGCTGCCGGCCAGGTCTTCCTTCATTCCATGCTGACCCCTGCTGGTTGTCACGCATCATAGTGAGTGGTCGAACTTCTGGTTGTTCAAACTCCCAAAGGGACAATTTGCATATTAGCCTTTTATTATATAGGATAAGCATGAGATTGCACACTCCAAACTGTTCACACAGGGGAGATGTTTGGTGACTGTACATCCTCACTACATGAGCTCTGACTGGAGGCTGAGGGGCTGAGGCCTGCAAACCACCCATGCTGGGTGTCCCGGCAAAGGGTGGGCCCAGGCTCCATGGACGGAGGCTTTGTAAAGTCTATAGAGTCCTGGGAGGAGGAGGGCAGCCTGCAGAGGGGCCTGCCCTGAGCACCGGCCCTGCCACACGCCAGCAGAGCAGCCTTGAGGGGCCACTCTGAACTTCAGGCTCATCTTCCATCAGGGAAGAGCTAATGGGGGACATCCCTAATGGCCTTGTGAGGCCCAGTTGCCATCTGAGGGAAAGGGATCATTGAGCATCTTCTTCCTCCTCGGCCTTGACCCAGGCACAGATGGCCCCAGAGGTGGGGGTGCCATGTGCCAGCCAGGGACCCTACATTGGGCACAGCCCAAGCACAGCAGGTCTGCTCAGGTGAGCCAGGAGCCATGCCCACCCAGCCATCTGCCCCCAACCCTCAGCTGTCCCCCAGCTCCTGCCACTGAAGGAGGGGAGGGGAGGGAGGGAGAGATGGAGAGAGGGAAAGAGGGAGGGAGGGAGGGAAGGGAGGGAGGAAAGAAGGGAGGGGAGAAGGGGGTGGAAGAAAAAAGGGGAGGAAGGAGGGGAGGAATAGAGGGAGGGTGGGAGGAAGGGAGGGAAGGAGGGAGGGAAAGAGGGGAGACAGGGGAGGCTTCACTCTTCTTGGGATCTCTCCTCGGGGGTCGCCAGGACTTGGGGTGCAGAGGAAGGAGGAGGCAGTGGCATGCCACAGGGCAGGCACCCGTTTGGCGCACCCAGGGGTCCTCATGTCTCACAGCCTGCTTTTCCCCAGGCTCCTCCGGACTCCACCTCGTGCCTCCTGGAGAACTCACAGGCTGACCCCGGCTCATTCCCAGCCACCTGCTTCCTCCAAGGACTTCTCTGGAAGCAGAGCTGGGCTTGGCCTCAACCACGCAACCACTTCTGACCCTGCAGTTTGGGGAGCAGGAGAGAGGGCTCTTCCGTGCACCTCAGTGGGGGTAAGGGGTAGCAGCTGGCCTGTCTGTGTTGTGCGGGGCCAAGAGAGGGTCGGGGAGGTGAGGGGGGAGCAGCCGGCTGGCGGCACAGAAGAGAGCATCCTTCCCGTGCTGTGCAGACTGTTCTGACGTCCACTGCTCTCCGCAGCGGCCTGAGACAGTGAGCATCTCACACAGAGGCCTGTGGCTGCCCCTCCATGGCCCCATCCCGCCGAGCTGGGCTGTAGCCGGCAGTGAGTGAGCCGTGACAGCTCTGTCCTGCTGGGCTAATGCCACATCTGCTACCGCAGCTGCCGGCACTGCTTTAGGGAGAAAGCTGCTGGTGTGACGGCCACCTCTCCCCCTGGCTTGCCCCCACTGAGTCCTCCGATCTACCCTGGCTTTGGACCACCCGCTGGTCTTGCCAGTCAGAGCTGAGTCTCAGCGATGCCCACATAGAGATCTCACCGGTGTGAGGGCCCAACAGCCCAGGAGGGGAGAGGGGAGAGGCTTGAGCTCCCACGGCCATGCAGGCCGGTCTCCGGCTGCCATGCCCTCGCCCCGTGTGTGCCCCCCATACACGCTCGGCCGCACACACCGTCCCCAGCAGCCACCCCCGGGAGGAAGCCCTTCCTCCTGGCCCAGCACAGCCAGGACAACCACTTCGATGGAAACTTGTTTTGAGGGACTGCCTCCACTTTCTTTCTTTCTTTCTTTCTTTCTTTCTTTCTTTCTTTCTTTCTTTCTTTCTTTCTTCCTTCCTTCCTTCCTTCCTTCCTTCCTTTCTTTCTTTCTTTCTTTCTTTCTTTCTTTCCTTCTTTCTTTCCTTCTTTCTTTCCTTCTTTCTTTCTTTCTTTCTTTTTTAAATATTTTAAATTGATTTTTAGATAGACAGAGGAAAAGGGAGAGGGAGAAAGAAGCATCAATGATGAGAGAGAAACACTGACCAGTTGCCTCCTGCATGCCCCCTACCAAGGATCGAGCTTGAAAGCCAGGTACGTGCCCTGACGGGGACTCAAGCCCTGGCCTCCTGGTCCGCCTCCCCGCCCAGGCTGTGGCCCCCGAGGCCTGAGGTGGGCTTGTCTGATTCCGCATCCAGAGCCTTCCCGCCCAGAGCTGGTCCCGCCCAGGCGCTGGGCAAATGCTTCTTGAGCAATTGAATCCATGAGTGTCCCTCGTGCTGGGGACAATGACAGAGTGATTTTGAAAGGTCAGAGTTCAGTGCTGAAGACTCACCTGCAGTCACACCCCTGCCACCTATCCTGGACACCTGCTCCTCCAGGAAGCAGAACCTGAGACGGGGTGCCTGGAGCCTGTGCGCCCCCTCGTGGCTGAAATGGCCACCTGCACTTCCCCTAAGAACTGGAACCCTCTCTGTAATCCCTTGGCCTGGAAGCAGCTATGAGGACTCCTGTCACATGATCACGAAGACCCCACCTGGCACCCAGCTCCCCGGACAGTAGAGCTGGGACGTCCCACGGAGCCACAGAAGGTGGGGGAATGGATGCAATGCCCAGGGGAAGAACATAAGCACCAAAAAGAGAGGCCCACCGGGCGGGCCCTGAGGACGGGGGCACCAGGCAGAGGAGACAGGAAAGGCCCGGGCAGAGGAGAGCAGGCAGAGGTCGCTGGAAGACAGGCGAATCCTGGCACACCGCTGGCAGGTCACACACAGGTCACGGGTCCTGGGCCACGGCGGCCCCCGCAGCCACAGGGCAGGGCAGAACACTGGGGTGGTCAGTGGATCCCGACGAAGAGGGGTGGAGAAAGGAGCAACACAGGAAGGCCGCGTCTCCCAGAGAATTGGGGTGCCCGGGAACCAGGCTCAGGAGCTGAGCAGTGGAGGGAAGGAGCGCCATCCGCAGCCCGCCAGGCAGCAGGAGGGGGTCCAGGGAGACTGTGAGAGGAGGGGTGGTGACGCGGGAGTAGCTGCTAATGGACACTCGCCTTCTGGAGGAGAAGGCAGAACGGGGTTCAGAAGGACTAACTGGGACAAAGAACAAATCTGCCATGAAAACAGAAGGGTGGAGAACCGAGACGGCGGCGTAGGTAACCGCGGGTACCCACCTCCTCCCACAACCGCAAAAAATTTACACCTGACACACGGCCCAGCCGTCACCCAGAGCCGCCTGAGAGCGAGCTGGCTGGGAGTCCACACCGCAGGGGGTGACGGAGAAAGCACACTGAGCTGTAGAGGGTGGGGTGCGGGGGGGCATTTGTAATCGGGAGGGATATGTGGCTCAGAGGCAGTCATGAGGAGCACCGGGTCCCAGCCCCACACCAGCCCCTGCCCAGGGGTCCGGAGCTGGGAGGAGATGCTCGTCAGCTCAACGCCATCCAGGCTTCACCGCCCTGTGTCCACAGGCAAAGCATGTGCATGTAAGCTTTTCAGATGATCTCCTCACACCCCGCCCATCGCCCTTCCCTCCAGGACTCCTCAGTCTGTTCCACGTTCCCAGGCCTCTGATTCTATCTTATCCATCCCTTTATTTTGTTCATTAGATTCCTTATTCATTTATCTTTTTAGATTTCATTTAGATATGTATTTATTGCCATTTTATTGTTCCTATTCCTATTTCTCTTCTTCTTCTTCTTCCTCTTTCTGCTTTTCTCTGACTGCTTTTAAAATTCTCTTTTTGTCTTTAGTCCTTGAATTTTATTTTTTAAATAAATCTTTATTGTTTGTATTATTACAAATGTTCCTCATTTTTCCCCCTCCATTGCTCTCCTCCACCAGGTTCCCATCCCACTTCTGCCCTTTCCCCAAGTCCTTGGCAATTTAATTATAATGTTCTTAGTTTGGGCCTCTTTGGATCCTCTTGTTTGGAACTCTGTACTTCCTGGGCCTGTAAGCCTATTTCTTTCACCAGGTGGGGGGAGTTTTCTGCCATCATTTCTTCAAATGGGTTTTCAATATCTTGCACTCTCTCTTCTCCTTCTGGCCTCACCATAATGTGAATGTTGGTACACCTGAAGTTGTCCCAGAGACTCCTTATACTATCTTCATATTTTTTGGATACTTTTTGCTCTTCTAATTGAGTGTTTTTTACTTCCTCAGATTCCAAATCATTGAACTGAAGTCTCAGAATCCTCTACTCTACTGTTGAATCCCTGTAAAACATTCTTTATTTTAGTTAGTGTAAGCTTGATTTCTCACCAGTCCTTTATCATGTCTTTGAAATTCTCACTAAGATCCTTGAAAGTCTCACTAAGCCTCTGATGCTCTCATTAAAATCCTTGAGCATCCTTATAACCATTGTTTTGAACTCTGTATCTACCTGTAGTAGTTTGTTTGCTTCCATTTCATTTAGTTCTCTTTCTGGAGATTTCTTCTGATCTTTCATTTGTGACATTTCTTTGTCTCCACATTTTGGCTGCTTCCCTGTGTTTGTTTCTGTATATTAGGTAGAGCTGCTATGCCTCCTGGAGCTGGTAGAGTGGCCTTGTGTAGTAGGTGTCCTGTAGGCCCAGTGGCTCAGTCTCCCAGTCACCTGAGCTGGCACTCTAGGTGCGCCCTGTGTGGGCTGTGTGCACAGTCTCGTGTAGTTGAGCCTCGATTGCTGTTGGTGCAATGGGAGGAGTTGCCTCCAGGCCAGTTGGCTGTGAGGACCAGCAGTGACTAAGTGGAAGAGCTGCTGTGCAGGAGACACCCTGTGGAGCAGGACTTGCTTCAGTGGGGCTTTGGTGCTCACTGAGTCTGCCCCCTGAGTGTGTCACTCGTGGGTGTGGAGTTGTAATCTGGCATGCTCTGAAATTGTCCACTGGTTGCACTGGCTCTTGGGTCTTCCAAGAGGTGCAAAGTCAGCCACCACCTGGGCCACCTGGCAGGGGCTGCAGGACGATCTGCAGATGGCTCCTACTTGTGTTGGGCTTTGAAGTGCCCAGGTGATGCCAAGCTGTCTTGGGCCTCTTATTGATAGGCATGGGGCATGCTAATGTCAGCTGCTGCTTGTTTGAGAAATTTTAGCCAAGTCTGAAGCCTGAGCCAGGACAGGACATTCATATGGAAAAGCTGCTGCAAACACCTTGGGTGGGGCAGGATCTCAAGGAATCTCCAGGGTGGAGGGAACAGTGTGAGCCAGGCAGATGGAAACTCAGATATGGCTGCCAGTCAGCTCTGTACTTGAGAGATCTAAGCATAGGAACAATGACCCCTTTATAGGAGAAAGCTGCCCCTGAGTTCCTGTTTCAACGCCAGGCAGTCCAGTTCCTCTCTCCATGTCCCTGAACACCCACCACCCCAAGCCTCTGGATGAGGCTCTCCCTGCATTTCTTTGCTACATCCCCTGGAAAAGCAAGCGAATCCCTGACACTCTGCCTCAACCAGGGCCCACATGACACCTCCTAGATCTGGGCACAGAGAGGGTCTCCGTCCTGCCAGGTAAACCCCAACGGACCCACAGGTGCCCCCAGGGCAGCAGAGCCTGGGAAATGCCAATGACCTCCCCACCCTCTGTGGCAGGAAACGTGGAGTGAGGCACTTGCTGTGCAGAATTTTATTCGTGTTCTATCTCCTTGCCCTGGGCTCCGGGTCTGTTGTGAGGAGGCTGTGCTGGGCTCTGGGCCTGTTGAAAGGAGGAGGTTGGGAGGAGGAGGCTGTGCTGGGCTCTGAGCCTGTTGGGAGTTGAAGGCTGCCCTGCCCGGCAGACCAGCCTGAAGGCCCACCTGGAGGGATTGGGAGGGGCTGGGGCACCACAGGCAGCAGGGCCCTGGGACAAGTGCCAGGCTCAGGGACTCTCTAGCCACACCCACTCTCTTGCCTCTCCCCCAGGTGGGGGTGGTTGCCTGGAGTCCCCACCCAGAGCCCAGACAATTCTCATCTCCCAGCCACCCTGCAGAGCGAGGAGGAGGAGGAGGAGGAGGAGGAGGAGGCTGAAGTCCTCCCCAACCAGTGAGGGCTCCCCCCATGCTCTGAGGGGACCCTCCCGCCGCCTCATGCAGGTCACTGGGTGCTGATGGGAGGGCTGGAGCTGAGTGAGACCTGCTGGCTTGGGAAGGTGTGAGTCAGGGCTTCACTCAGTGGCATGTTGCTGCAGCCAATGCTGCATCTACTGGCTCTCCATCCCAGGGAATGGGGGCGTGTGGTGCGAGCAGCCCAAGGGAGCAGCCTGGCTCCCGGAGAGATGGCCGCAGCCTCCGACCCTCCCCGGGTCAGCACCCAGCCTCGGGGTCTCAGTGGGGAGCGCACTCCACCCGCAGCCTCCTCCCCAGCAGAGCTGGGTCTAGACAGTCCCTCTTCTTCCGCCCTCTCCCCTCCGGTTCCCTGCCAGCTCCAGGCGCCCTCGGTGCGGGCTCCAACCCGGTGCCACCGCGTCCCCCAGCATCCCCGAGGACAGCGCAGACTTCACATCGCCGCCTCCCGCAGTGCCCTCGCCCTTTGGTTCTGGCAGATACTCAGGCCGCCCAGCTCCGCCATGGACCGAGAGAAGGGGGCTGAGAAAGCAGCTCCCACTGCCTCAGGGGTCCCGGTGCAGGTCTGGGGTGGGGTGGGGGGGGCGGCCGGCAGAGGCCTCCCTCTGTGGCCTCACTGGTCCGAGCCCTGAGCCTGCCCGTCCGCAGCTGGGAGGCCTGGTGCCACCCCTCAGGACGGACTCCTGCCCACCCTCAGGGTGGCAGAGGGCTGCAGGTGGGCCTGGGCTCTGTTCCTCACTGAGCCTCCCCCCCTTCCCCCCAATGCGGGAGGGGTTAGGAGACCAGCTGTGCCCTGGGGAGCGCTGCCACCCCACACCTGGGCCTGTCCTCTGTCCATGAGGGGAGACGTGGTGCCACCCCCGGGAGGTAGGGCAGCCCGGCGCACGCCCATCCCGCAGCCCCAGAGCCTGAGGAGCCTGGGGCTCAGCGGCCTGTCTGGTGCCTTCGTGCCCATGGCTGGTTACAGGGAACTGGTCCCGGGCCGGTGTGGCCAGGCCCCACCCGCACCTCCCGGGAGGCTTATCAGCGGCCAGGCAGCGGGGAGCAGTCAGATCCCGGTGCGGGAGGGGGTGGGGAGTTTCCGGCTCTGCGAGGCCCACACTCAGCCCCTCACTGCACCTCCCTCCCCGCCCAGCCAGCTCCTGCGGAGCTTTTCCTCCCCGCACCCCCCCAGGGCGGGATCCCCCTTTCCATCACTGGGGATGTGAGGGCCACTGACAGCCACACCCAGCGCTGGGCCTGGGCCCCCAGCTGCCTCCCCTCCCACCGGGAGCTGACTTCCGGAAACCAGCCCAGGCTCAGTCCTCCCCCTGCTGGCCGGCTGTGGGGATGCAAGCAACACTGCTGTCAGCATGCACCTGCCACAATCCCACCAATTCCCCACACCCTCCCTCCCTCCCTCCTGTCCCCCACAGTGACCCTCCCTCCCCCCACAGTGACCCTACCTCCTGTCCCCCACAGTGACCCTCTCTCCTGTCCCCCACAGTGACCCTCCCTCCTGTCCCCCACAGTGACCCTACCTCCTGTCCCCCACAGTGACCCTCCCTCCCCCCACAGTGACCCTACCTCCTGTCCCCCACAGTGACCCTCCCTCCCCCCACAGTGACCCTACCTCCTGTCCCCCACAGTGACCCTCCCTCCCCCCACAGTGACCCTCCCTCCTGTGCCCCCACAGTGACCCTCCCTCCCCTGGACCCTCCCCTGGACCCTCCTCTGGACCCTCCCCCTGGAGCCTCCCCTGGACCCTCCCCTGGACCCTCCACCTGAACCCTCCCCCTGGACCCTGGACCCTCCCCCTGGACCCTGGACCCTCCCCCTGGACCCTGGACCCTCCCCCTGGACTCTCCCCCTGGACCCTCCCCCTGGACTCTCCCCCTGGGCCCTCCCCCTGGACCCTGGACCCTCCCCCTGGGCCCTCCCTTGGACCCTCCCCTGGACTCTCTCCTGGACCCTCCCGCCTCATTTTCCCAATCTAATTAGTCACCAAATCCAATTCATGTGTGAAGTTCCGCTGTGCCCTCCTGGTACCCACCCAGGGTAGGACCCTCCTCCCGCTGGGATTCCTGCCGGAGTCCCTGCTACTCCCTCCACCCCAGCCCCCACCACTCTGCCGCTGTTGGGCGGGGAGTCTCCCAGAATTCACACCACAAACACAGTCCCCAGTTTACACAGTGCCACTGCTCCCATTGCTTAGACAGCGACCGCCACAGCTCTTTGGTCTGTTCACGGTAACAGCCCGCCTGCACAGTATGCTTATTTATGCCTGAATTATGTTCACAGCTACAATGAGCATCGGCCAATACCTGAAGGACAATGACCTTTAGAGAAAATTGCTCACATTAGGGATTTATATCTATATTTCAAAATCTCTTGATAGTTGTGAGTTTTTCTGGCCAGCTTCCATCAGTGATGATAGTCCACCAATGCATGAGTTTAACTTGAGTGGGAAGACAATGCCGAGCTGTTCCTAGTTAAATACACAGAAGCAGAAGCAGTGGCTGCGGTGTTTCCTGCCTCGCACGAGGCTTGCTGGGCGCTAGCACCCAGTCTGGGGGCTTCCAGCCCAGGCTCCTGGCTCTGTGAGGCTCTTCCAGACAGGGCCCGGGCTCCTCATCCCTGAGCCCTGTGGGCCGGCCCCCAGCCCAGCCGGCCGCACGCGGAGGCCCCGGTAAATATCGGGGAATCCACAGCTGGTTCCACACAGAGGGCCTGTCTCCCCCCCGGAGGCTCTTCCCCTCTCGGCCCCACTTCTCCCGACCCCGTCCTGCTCATCCTCACAAGCTCAGTGCAGACACCGCCTCCTCCAGGAGGCTCCCCGCCTCCAGCCCTGCCGGCTCTTCCCGCAGCATTGCCAGCACGGCAGTGCGTGTCCGGGCCATGTGAGGGCGACATCTGGGCCATGTCTGGGCCATGCCAATGCCTGTCTGGACCACGTCTGAACCACGTCTGGGCCATGTTAGGGCCACGTCTACCTTATTAAAGAGTGTCAGAGGCCAGGAAGGCACGGTGTCCATCTGTGTGTCAGTGCACCATCCATGTCTGATGCATGAGACTCTCACACAGCTGGGGATGGGGTCAAAGGGCAGTCTGGCCCAGAGGCTTTCAAGTTTAAGAACGTTGGTCTGGGCTGGGGACAGGGACAGGATGGGCCATCCTGTGAGAGCCCTCCGGGCCGATCTGCTCGCTGACGGCCTTTCCGGCGGAGGAGAGGCTGCTGGGAGGCAGCGGGGACGGGGACGGAGCGGCCTCCGCCACGCGGCGGCACTGTGGCTGCACCCCTCCCCGGCTCCCGGCCGGGCCTCCAGGAGCCAGGGCTGCACCCCTCCCTGGCTCCGGGCCCGGCCTCCAGCAGCCTGGCAGCCTCTGCGGCCAGCGCACTCGGAGAGCCGGAGGCGCCGGCATCATCAGTAAGTGATGGTCTGCGGGACCTGGCAGGGCCTGGACGGCATCTAAAAGCATCTCCCTCCGACAGGCCACCCCGTGAACTCATTTGTTAATGGCCGGTCGGCTCCATCACCCGCACAGAGCCCCGAGTCATCCCGGCTCCTCAGCCAGCGTCCTGGGCTCTGGCAGCAGTGTCTGAGCCAGCGGCCCGGTGTCCTGTGCCAGCACGCATGGGTCAGCCTGCCAAGCACTGCTGGGTGGGGTGTGCCATTTATCTCAGTTTCCTCATCTGTAAAATGGGAACAAGAAGACTTAGTTTGCGCCCAGCCTGTGAGGCTCAGTGTTTGAACGTCACCCTATGAGCCAGGGTCACAGTTCCATTCCCAGTCAGTGCACGTGCCTGGGTTGCAAGCTCACAATCCCCAGTGTGGGGTGTGCAGGAGGCCCTGATCCATGATTCTCTCTCATCATTGCTATTTTTTGTTTGTTTGTTTATTCTCACCTGTGGATATTTTCCCACTGATTTTTAGAGAGGGTGGAAGGTAGCGAGAGAGACAGAGGGAGGGAATGTCAATGTGAGAGACAGAGGGAGGGAATGTCAATGTGAGAGAAGCACATTAATTGGTTGCCTTCGCACATGCTCCAACCAGGACTGGGGATGGAGCCTGCAACTGAGGTGCATGCCCATGACCGGAATCGAACCCGAACCCTCAGTCCACAGGCCGATGCTTTTTCCACTGAGCCAAGCCGGCTCGGGCTCATCGTTGATGTTTCTCTCTCTCCCCCTCTCCCTCCCTCTCTGAAATCAATAAAAATACTTTTTAAAAAGACTTGGTTGGCAAGCTTAGGGACAAACTTAGATCTCTGTGCGCACATCGCTGCCCTCTCTTATGCCCTGCCTTTCCCTGCGGACCACGCCCCTCCAGGCCTGGCCTCCTTCCCCTGTGCCTGCAGCCCGCTCCCCGCTCTGCAGTCAGAGTCCTCTTTCTGGGGCAGGAACTGTGTGTCCAGCTAAATTTACAGCCACAGTTCAGCGCCTCTGTGCCCGGCACTGCATGGGGCTGCAGGCACAGGCAGGAGAGACCTCCTGGAGCCCAGCACGGGGTCTGTGAGCGCTTCAGACAGTTTACGACGCCCTGTGCGGATGAAGTTTCGCTGAAACTTGAAATCTATAGGATTTTGTGAACCATATAGAACCCAAAAAAATTCAATAAAAAGATAAAATTTTAAAAAGAAAACATTAGCCCTAGCTGGTTTGGCTCAGTGGATAGAGCATTAGCCTGCAGACTGAAGGGTCCCGGGTTCGATTGCGGCCAAGAGCACATGCCTGGGTTACAGGCATGGTGCCAGTAGGGGGCGTGCGGGAGGCAGCCAATCAATGATTCTCTTTCATCATTGATGTTTCTATCTCTCTATTCCTTCCTCTCTAAAATCAATAAGTATATTTTTTAAATATTATACACACAGAAAAGTAATGTTTTAGCTAAATGATCACTAAGCCGAGATTCAAGCTGAACCCACGTCCTTTCCAATTCACCACCTCATCTCCACGGCCGCTCACCTGCCAGCCCGGACAGTAGCAGGAAGTCCCAGGATAGAGAGGCTGCCCAGGGCAGTGACAAAACAGTGAGCAGGCAAAGCTTATGACTCAGACATCCACCCGCACCTGCTCGGTGGCTGCCGCAGCGCCCTGCCCTCTGCAGGAGCCCGAGGGGGCCGGCCCGCACCACCTTCCCTTTGGGCGGCCTGGGCAGAAACAGGCCTCTCTCCAGAGGCTTCCTCACCCAGAGCCCCAAGCCCAGCCCGTCTGTCTCAGGAGAGCAGGCTCATAGCCCTGCTCCACCCGCTCCCTCGGCGGCACTGGGCCTTCCTGCACTTAACGCTCAAGGCCAAGATCCAGCGTGACCCCTCGGCCCCCAGCAGATGAACTAAGATCCTCTCAGAGGCCTGCAAGGCAAAGCTGTTCTTGGGCACCACATCCCCTTCTCCCTCCCTCCCTCCCTCCCTCCTTTCTTCCCTCCCTCCCTCCTTTCTTCCCTCCCTCCCTCCCTCTCTCCCTCCCTCCCTCCCTCCCTCCTTCCTTCCTTCCCTCCCTCCCTCCCTCTCTCCCTCCCTCTCTCCCTCCCTCCCTCCCTCCCTCCTTCCTTCCTTCCCTCCCTCCCTCCCTCTCTCCCTCCCTCCCTCACTCCTTCCCTCCCTCCCCCCTCCCAGGCACGACCCCCGAAGCACAGATGGAGCATGCTCGGTGTAGCTGAGTGAAAGCGGAGCAGGACTGCACAGGGAATGCGCGGCAGTAAATAGAATCTCCATCCAGAGCCGAAACCCTGTCTGCGTGGGCACAGCGGCCAGGACTTAACAGCTCTGTGGAGCTGTCCAGGAGGGGCAGGGTGGGGGGAGCAGCAGGGCAGGGGCAGGAGGGAGGAGGGGGCGGGGGAAGGAGGGGGAAGGGCAGGGGGCTCTGGAAGAATTGCAGAGAAGGGTGAGGCTCAGCTCGGCCACTGCAGCCATCACTCCTGGGCCGCAGGAGCAGAGTGCCGTGAGCTGGGCGGCTCAGACCCCAGAACTCCATTGTCGGCAGCCAGCAGCCTGACACGCAGGCATGGGCAGCGCCCTGCTCCCCGGGGGAGGGGGGCAGAGGGGGGTTCCTCGCCTCCCCAGCTCCCGGGAGCTCAGCTGCTCCTTGGCTGGTGGCAGCATCGCTACAGCCTCTGCCTCGGACTCCACCGGGTCCTCCCTCCCGTCTTCACATCTCTCTGCGCATGTGTGCCTGTGTCTCTTCTCCCCGGTCATGTGGATGGAGAGCCCACGGGCCCAGCGGGACCTGCTCTTAACGAGTTACATCTACCAGGACCCTGCTTCCAAAGGAGGCCGGTGCTGAAGACTGAGGTGGGCGCGAGTCATTGGGGACCTGGTGGGCCCAGTACAGGCATCTCCCGGCGAGAAGGGTGGCGGCCAGGCTGTGGTGGAAGGCAGCCTGGGGAGCAGCGCATGGGCCCGGGCTGGTCAGCTCCAGGGGGCACCCTGGGCACTGTGTGACCCGGGCAAGTCCCTCCGCTTCTCTGAGCCTGTTTCCTGGTTGCTCTGAAGGTCCAATGAGAAGAAGCGCATTGTTCCTGTAACGCTCTGCCATAGCTGCCTGTGGTTGTTTCTCCCTCGGCGGCCACAGGAGCACCAACGCCCGCGGACTTCCTGGTGCTGCTGGTGCCGCAGGCTGGCCCTCTGCCCTGACCTGCTCACGCTCCCCACCCTGGTTTCCTGGATGCCCGGGGCTGCCCCGTCTCAGCAGGAAGCAGTCGCCAAGTTCCCTGCAGAGTCAAAGCCGGGTCACCAGTCACCCAGTCACAGTCACCTGGTCACCAGTCACCCAGTCACAGTCACCCGGTCACCAGTCACACAGGGTTCCAGAGGGTGCCTGAGGCAGCAGGGCCGGAGGGACTGGGAGTGTCGTGTTAAACCCTGTCTGGCTCACCCCTCCTCTGGCTCAGGCCCCGGCCTGGCCTGGTGCTTTGCTTTTCCTCTTCAGGAATCAGTGTGCAGGCCCATCCCTGGAGAGGGCACAGCAGGCGCCCGGAAGCATGGCAGCCCAGCCTCTGCCCGGGCATGCGGTGCAGAGCAAGGTCAGCGCACAGCAAGCAGAGCTCATGGTGGTCCTGAGAGCCCAGAGCGGCTGTAGCCGCAGGACAGCGTAGCCCTCGCCGGATTGAGCAGGGGACTATAGCAGGACCTTCTAAGTTCTCACAGGCCCGGAGCTGTAAGAACTGGCCCCACCATGGTGCTCTGCACAGTGGGCCAAGTCCTCGCAAGCACTCCCTCCCCCATTCTCCCGACCGCACGGGGCAAATGGTGCCACCTAAACCCTCATGCAACTGAGACCAAAAAGGGTAAGGATCCTGCCTGCACCCACGCAACTGGCAATAGATGGGGCTAGAACCTGAATTTAAAAATAAATTAAAAAAATAAGAAAACACTGAAGAGAGTCCCAGTCAAAAACAGCAGAGTAGTTAGACACTGTGCTCACCTCCTCCCGTGACCTCATCAAAATCACAACTAAATTGCAGAATCGCCAAAATTGAGAATCACCTGAAATCTAACTGATCAGCAGTCCCACAACTAAGGATACAAAGAAGAAGCCACGTCGAGACTGGTAGGAGGAGCAGAGATGCAGACAGGCTGGTCCCACACCCACGAGAGACAGATAAGATGCGGGAGAGATGTCTCAGCTGTGGAAGTCCCTCCTGAGGAGAAAAGGGTCCCAGCCCCACACCAAGCTCCCCAGCCTGGAGTGCCAGTAACTTCTGGCTGAGAAAGCCAGCAGGGATTGTGGCTGTGTGAGACGGAGACTTCTGTCATCCCAGGCAGTTCCACTTAAAGGGACCCTGCGTGGACTACTTGCTCACAGACTCACTCTGAGCTCCAGTGCTGGGCAGCAATTTGAAAGTGCCAGGGACATACCGGGGGAAACCAGCTTCAAGGTGAGGGCTAAAGGGGCAACTTTTTCTCAGAGTATTGGCAGAAGTCGTTCCCTTGCTAGTCTTCCCCACACCCTGCTGGCATGCACAGACAGGTGCCATATCTGAGTCTCCATCAACCTGGCTGATACCATTCACCCCACCCTGATGAGTCCCTGAGATCCCCACCCCAACCAACTTAAGCACCTGGCCCAACCCTCTTCCAGCACAAATGGCCTGTCTCAGATGGATTTCCCTAAAATCTCTCCAAGTTCACAAACCCCAAACAAGCAGCATCCAAAATCAGCATGCCCCATACCCCTTGCTAAGTGGCCCAAAGCCTGGCACTATTGGCAGTGGCCCCCATTCACAGCTTAGCCTGTCCCAGGTGCCTCCAAATCCAACCCAAGTGGCAACCATCTGCATATCACTCTGCAGCTCCTTCCAGTGGCTCTGGGCTAGGCACAGGCAGTGGCTGACCTTGACCTGCACCAGAGCCCCTCCCAAGAGACTCCAGAACCAACACACACTGGTGGTTGCCTTGAGCCTACACCAGAACATCACCCAATTAGCTCCACAAATGGCACACCCAAAGGGTGGAGGCAGGGTGCACCAGAGTCCAGACAAAGCAATTCCCACTAGAAAAACGAATTGCACTTGACAAAAGGTTGTTCCTAAAGTGTTAACTAAAATTTTTTATTGGTTGTTCATCTCAGGATAAAATCTCACAACAGGAAATGAACCTAAAGCAGTCATATTATAGTGCAAAAAATTAAAATTTAAAAGCTATCAAGACTACATTATAAAATTTTCAAAAGCCTCCTAATATTTAAATCAAAAAAGGGGGAAAGTAGAAGAATATCATGTAAGGAAAAATATCCTGAAAGTAAATTACATCTAGAAAATTTGTACTTTAGAAAATTAATTGTAATGCTATCAGCAAGACTCCCATGAAAAACACACATGGTGTCAAAATAAGCCAGAGGAAAATCATTTGGGCAAAAAATGAAAAAAGATCTGTAGTCAAATTTATAGAAAATATTCCTTTATTAACTTTTGGTAGAGAATATATTTGTATATTTTCAGAAAACAACTCCAGGACCATGTGGATTCTGGCAACAGAGAAGAATTGACAGGACTATTCCAACCATGAAGACAGAAGAGAAGCAGTCCAGAGATGGAAGTTGCTGATGACACCTTACCATAATAGCAGTCAGCAGCTGTATATCACTGCAGGTTTCCCAGGACAAAACCAGAGAGGGTTGGACCTGCATTACCACCATTTGCCCACCATCCAGACTGAAATATCATTGTTGACATGTACACATAAGGAACTGTTTGACATTGAAATTGGTCTCAAAAGAACTGGTGGCCCAGAAAGAAGCTCACTACAGATTGATTCATATGCCTTTCAGCATAACGATTATTGCTTGTCTCATTTTCAATTCTTATATTTCCAGTAGGACATGATCTCACTCATCTAGGGGAAATGGTGAACAACATAGACTGATGAATAAGAACATACCCAGAGATAAGGAGCCATGGGTCAGACTGTTGGACCTCAAAGGGAGGGTGGGAATAAAAGGGAGAGATCAACCAAAGGACTTATATGCATACATATGAGCCTAACCAGTGGTCAAGGACAATAGGAGGTTGGGGGCATGAGTGGAAGGAAGATTGGAATGGGGGCAGGGGGTTGAGGACAAATATGTGATACCTTAATCAATAAAGAAATTATTATTTTTTAAAGTACTATAAAAAAAAATAGCAACCTCCACTCTACGAAGTCAGTCCTTGCATAACAGCTTGTCCACTCAGGCACGGCCAGCCCTCACTACCAGGCAGCCCAAGGGTCAGTACCCCCACTGACATGCCAGCAGCAATCCAGGCTCAACGGCAACAGGAGAGCACACCGCCCACACAAGGGACCCCAGAATGCCCAGCTCAGGTGAACAGGAAGAATGCCCTACTGGACCCCACAGGACACCCACTACTTAGAGTCACTCTGCCAAGACTAGGAGTCAAAGCAGATATGCCCAATACATAGAAACAAGCAGGGAGGCAGGAGATAAAGAAGCATGTCCAAAATGGAAGAACAGGACAAAACTCTAGAGAAAGAACAAAACAAAATGGAGACAAGCAATCTACCTACAGAGTTTAAAACACTGGCTATAAGGATGCTCAATGAACTGAGAGGAAAAATAGATTATTTCAGTGAGCATGTCAGCAAAGAAACAGAAAACATTAAAATTAATATTTAAAAAGCAAACAGCCCTGGCCAGTGTTCTCAGTGGTTAGAGCATTGGCCTGCACACTGAAGTGTCCCAGGTTGGATTCCCAGTCAAAGGCATGTATCTGGGTTGCAGGTTCAATCCCTGGATCCAGCCGGGAAATGTGCAGGAGGCAACCAATCGATGTGTCTCTATCACATTGATGTTTCTCTCTCTCTCTCTCTCTCTCTCTCTCTCTCTCTCTCTCTCTCTCCATCCCTTCCACTCTCTCTAAAAATCAATGGAAAAAATATCCTTGGGTGAAGATTAACAACAGCAACAACAACAACAACAACACACACACACACACTCACACACACACACACACACACACACACACATAACATAAAGAACCAATCAGAAATGAAGAATACAATAATGGAAATGAAAATGGAGAATACATTAGAAGGAATTAACAGCCAATTGGATAAAGCAGAGGATCAAATCAACAATTTGAAAAACAAGGTTGTAGAAAACACCCAATCAGCACACAGAAAGAAAAATAACCCAGAAAAATGAGGACAGTTTAAGGGACCTCTGAGAGATCACCAAGTGTCACAATACTTGCACCATAGGGGTACCAGAAGGAGTAGAGCAAGGAGTTAAAAATGTATTTGAATTAATGACTGAAGACTTCTCTTACTGGGCAAAGAAAATAAACATACAAGAGTCCCAACCAACATGAAGCCATAGAGGACGCCCCAAGATCCATCATAATGAAAATTCTAAATATTAAGAGAGGCAAAGAGAGAATTTTGTTTTCATTTTTATCAACTGCAATTTATGTTCAATGTTATTTTGTATTAGTTTTAGGGTTACAGCACAGTAATTTAGACAATCGTATACTTTTCAAAGTGTTTCCCCCAATATTTTCAGTACCTACTTGGCACCATACCTACTTATTACAATATTAGAGGTCCAGTGCATGAATTCGTGCATTGGTGGGGTCTGGCCGGAATGCCCTGATGGGAGCCCATTGGGCTGGGCTGGCAGGAGGGAGAGACTGTGGATGATTGGCTGGCCAGCCCTGCCCCCAATTAGGGTGTTATGGGCCCATCAGGAATGGCCTGGGATGGGCGGGGGGGAGAGGGGGGGGAATTGGGCCAGATAAGGCTGGTTGACAGCCACAGTGCATGTCATAGCTACTGGTTGTTTTGGCCATTCTGGTTGTTCCACCATTCCGGTGGCTGGGCTTTTATATATATAGACCACTGATTACATTTCTTATGCTGTACTTTACACCCCCCTGACTAATCTGTAACCGCCAATCTGTACTTCTCAATCCTGTAACCTTTTTCACAGAGTCCCCCCACACTCCTCCCGTCTAGCAACATCAGTCTGTTCTCTGTATTTATGAGTCTGTTTCCATTTTCTTTGTCATTCATAGTGTTCTTTAGATTCCACATATAAGTGAAATCACATGGTATCTGTCTTTCCCTGAATTATTTTTTTTCACTTAGTACAACACCCTCTAGGTCCATGCATGTCCGGTTGCAAATGCTAAGAGTTCACTCTTTTTTATGTTGTATATGTGCACCACAGCTCTTTAACCCACTCATCTATTGATGGACATTTGGGCTGCTTCCATATTTTGGCCGCTGTACATAATGCTGCAGTGAACATAGGGGTGGAATATTCTTTTGAATTACTGTTTTGGGTTTCTTTGGACAAATGCCCAGAAGTGGAATTGCTGGGTCAAACAGCAGTTCCATTTTTTATTTTTTGAGGAACCTCTATACTGTTTCCCACAGTGGCTGCACCAATCTGCATTTCCACCAGCAGTGCACGAGGGTTCCCTTTTCTCCACATTCTCGTCGACTCTTGTTTGTTAATGTATTGATGATAGTCATTCTGATAGGTATGAGGTGATGCTTCATTGTGGTTTTAATTCACATTTATCTTATGACTGAGGCCTGATGCATGAAATTCATGCAACATATGCCTTCTTTTCCCCGGCTTCTGGCACCAGCTTCCCGCTAGCACCTAGGACCCAGGCTTCCCTCGCAGCACTGGCTTCATCTGGAAGGTCATCTGGAAGGATGTCCAGAAGGACATCGGTCTGATGAGCATATTTTGCTTTTATTATTATAGACTAGAGGCCCGGTGCACGCATTCATGCACAGGTGGGGTCCAGCCTGCCACATGGATGGGGGGAGGGGCCACGGGTGGTTGGAGGCCAGTCCCGCTCCATATCAGGCTGTTGGGGGCCAATTGGAGCCCAGATCAGGCTGGTTGGCTGGCACAGTGCACATCCTCTGGTCATTCTGGTCCTTCTGCCAATATGGTTGCTGGGCTTTATATATATATAGCACATGGTGGGTACTACAGGCACACAGGGGATACTGCGGGTACATGGGGGATATTGCGGGCACACAGCGGGTACTGTGGGCACATGGGGAATATTGCGGGCACACGGGGGATACTGTGGGCACATGGTGGAGTTCTGCAGGCACACAGCAGATACTGGCGGGCATGTGGCAGGAGAGCCCTGTGCAGAAAGCTTTGCACCAGGGTGTGTTTCTGTCCTAGGAGAGGGCAGCAATCTGTCCCACGGAGCAGCCCGAACAGCAGCCCCACAGTGAGAACTCACAGCGGGGAGAGTGCCTCTAGCTTCTCCAGCAGCCACGCCTGTGGGTCGGTGGAAGCCATTTGGCGGGAAGGCTTTGCGACACACGGGGGGTGTGTCACCTGCTCTGAAGCCCAGGAGTGGCTGCAGGTGCTGTTCCTGCCGCTCAGATGGGTGTCAGGTTACAGATACAACCTTTCCAGTTCGGCAGCTCCACCTGAGGGCTGCTTCACCGCCCAGTCCCCACCTCACTCCTCCAGACCCATCCCACCTCACTCCCCGCAGGACAGCAGCCGGGAGGGGCAGCTCACTGAGCTGAGGGATGCCGGGCAGCTAGGCCTCCTCTTGCCTAAGCTTTGGGGGTGGGGCAGGGGCTCTGACCTGCTGACCAGCCGGGGTCCCAGCCAGCCGGCCCTCAGCTGGCCCTGCTCCTCACCCCTGCTGCTGACCTCAGCTCCAAGCCCAACAGAAAGCAGTATCTCAGCCAGCATGGTGAGTGTGGGGCCCTGCTCTGAAGCAGGGTGGGGGTGGAGTGGGGGTGGGGGTCCTGTAAAGACCCCTCAGGCAGCCTAAGAGGTCCTCAGCTGAGAATTCCCTAACACTCTCCAGGTTAAAAGGAGGTCACACCTGGGCCCGGCCGGCGTGGCCCAGTGGTTGAGAGTTGACCTATGAACCAGCAGGTCAAGGTTTGATTCCGGTCAGGTCACATGCCCGGCCTGTGGGCTCAAACCCCAGTGTGGGGCGTGCAGGAGGCAGCCGCTCCATGATTCTCGTTGTCGATGTTTCTCTCTCCCTTGCCTTCCCTCTCTGGAATCAATTTAAATATATAATTTTTTAAGAAATGAGGCCACACTGCATTGCTCCTCACCTGTCTCAGCGCCCACCTCCCTGTCTCCTCCCAGCAGCCCTTGCACCCGCACGGCGGAAGCTGAGACAGGCGGCCAAGGCGGCCTTTCTGACCTCCCCTGCGGAGCCGCCTGCTCCTGCCGGGTGTCCTGGCCGCCTGGCCGGCGAGCTGGAGCTCTGAGAGCCAGGGGCTGTTCTGACACCGGAGGATGGCTCCCTTTCCTTTTAAAGCAGCAGTGGCACTGCGCCGAGCCCCCAGGCCTCTGTGGCAGCTCCTCTTCCTCTCCCTCCCCTGTCCTCTCCTCCCCCCACACTGGAGCTGCTCCGCTGCCGTGAAGCAGAGGGGACAGACAGACAGCAGACACAGGGCAGAGGAAGCGTGTGTCTAAGGGCTCAGAACCCTGCTTTCTCCAATCTAAGCCAAGATGCTGCCGGTGCCCAACAACCAGCTTGGAAGGGAAGCTTCCTGTCCAGCAGGAGAGGTGACAGACGGGCCCTCAGAGAACTCGGCCCGTCCCAGCCCTCACCCTGGGGCTCCTCTGGAGCGTGGCAGCTCCCTGTGCCATTGAGATGACTCTTCGGGGACTCTGCCCCCTCTCTGTGAAAGGGAGGTACTGCCCGTGCCACCCGGGCACACACATGTTCATGGAGATGGTGGGCAGCTCTGTAAACCCTGAGGCCTGTGCAGATGTGAGGGGTTCGCTCCAGGAAGTGAGCGGCAGGCCCGTGGCCTGGCCAGCCTGACGCCCTTCAGGGAAGGGGCTGGGCTTTGCCCCACAGGGCAGAGGGCGGGAGGGCAGGCTCACTATGGTGGAGGCTGGGCCCCGAAGGCCAGGCAGCAGCATGGCCAGGAGCGGGGCTGAGACAGGCCTCTGGCCCCCGAGCGAGCATAAACCACCTGCACCCAATTACTGTCCTTCTCCTCTAATGAGGCCAGGCCCGTAGCGCCCAGGCCCAGGCCCAGCCCTCCCTCCCGATGCCCTCCCACACCCACAGCCCCGCCCAGGACGGAGTGGGCCCGAGAGTCTGTGTGGCTGCTGTTGCCTAACAACGTTCTCCCTGGAGCCTCTCACTTGGGTGTGCCCAGCGGGAGCCGGGTGGGAAGGCTGGCAGCGGGCGGAGCACAGTCTCTGGCCCCGAAGGGAGTCATGTCCCTCGATACCCAGCTGAGCCCGGAGGGACGCACCCGGGAGCCCCCAGAGCAGAGTGCTGTGTGCCTCAGCCGCTCCCACCCTCAGGCCCTCCCAGCCCTGCCCTGCCAGCTGCTACAGGCCCGGGGCCTGGGAAGGACATTCACGACCAGAATCATCCAGAGACGTGCATGCGTCTCAGACCTCAGGGTCCTCAGTGCACAGGTGAGGGCCACGCAGCAAGAGGAGGCGGGGCCAGGACTCTGAGCTCTAGGACCCCAACACCACGGGCCCTGCCTTCCATTCGCCCTCCTTCTCCCCCAAGATGTGTCACGGTGAGTCCTGAACTTGAAACTAGAACTTGAAATAGACGCTAAAAACCTGTACGCACCCAACCAGGGATCAAACCCGAAACTGGGTATGGATCCTGACCGGGAATCAAACCAGGACCTTTTGGTATATGGGACTACGTACCAACCACTGAGCCGCCGGGCCAGGACGCGCACCACCACTGTTTATCTTTGTCGTGGTCACCAGTGTGTCTCATGTCCTGACTGCGCGCTGGCAGTGTGTGGGCTGTCTGTGAGCGTGCTGGTGTCACTGAGAGCAGGCCTTCCAGCATCTGCCTTCCCTCTTTCTCAGGTCAGTGTGGCTCGGGCGGGCGTTTAAGTAAGCTGCCTGAGGCCTGGACTCCACCCCCTTTCAGTAAAGCCCCGCCTCCTGGCGAAGGGCAGCCCTGCGGGAGCCAGGAAAGTGGTTCGAGCTGCGGGCAGGCCATGCGACTGCCCAGTGGGAGAGCGGGGAGCCCCCGGCGCCCTGCCCGAAATGCCGCTGCGGGTCCACACTCGGCTCCAGAGGAGACAGGCCATGCAGACTGCGGAGCCACAGGGGTCCCCGGACAGCCACGGCGGGGGAGCACAGAGGCTTTGTGATCAGTACGCCAGAATGGCCAGAGGCCGCGCTGGCCATGTGCCTAAACCGATGTCCACGTCTCTGAGCCTGGGAACCCTAACCAGGCCAACATGCCATGAGCGGTGCCAGGACACACGGCACACTGTGCCCTTCAGTAACCAAATGACTGGTGTCACTGTGGGCACGAAGCCTTCTTTGTGTAAATGGCATAAAAGTAGGTTACTGGCCACTAGTCGGCTGGACTGAGGAAAAGCCTGCTGGAGGGAGCAGCTGGGAGGGAGTGAGGAGAAGCCTGCTGGAGAGAGCAGCTGGGATGGGGTGAGGAGAAGCCTGCTGGAGAGAGCAGCTGGGATGGGGTGAGGAGAAGCCTGCTGGAGAGAGCAGCTGGGATGGGGTGGGGAGAAGCCTGCTGGAGAGAGCAGCTGGGATGGAGTGAGGAGAAGCCTGCTGGAGAGAGCAGCTGGGAGGGAGTGAGGAGAAGCCTGCTGGAGAGAGCAGCTGGGATGGGGTGAGGAGAAGCCTGCTGGAGAGAGCAGCTGGGAGGGAGTGAGGAGAAGCCTGCTGGAGAGAGCAGCTGGGATGGGGTGAGGAGAAGCCTGCTGGAGAGAGCAGCTGGGATGGGGTGGGGAGAAGCCTGCTGGAGAGAGCAGCTGGGATGGAGTGAGGAGAAGCCTGCTGGAGAGAGCAGCTGGGAGGGAGTGAGGAGAAGCCTGCTGGAGAGAGCAGCTGGGATGGGGTGAGGAGAAGCCTGCTGGAGAGAGCAGCTGGGAGGGAGTGAGGAGAAGCCTGCTGGAGAGAGCAGCTGGGATGGGGTGAGGAGAAGCCTGCTGGAGAGAGCAGCTGGGATGGGGTGAGGAGAAGCCTGCTGGAGAGAGCAGCTGGGATGGGGTGGGGAGAAGCCTGCTGGAGAGAGCAGCTGGGATGGGGTGGGGAGAAGCCTGCTGGAGAGAGCAGCTGGGATGGGGTGAGGAGAAGCCTGCTGGAGAGAGCAGCTGGGATGGGGTGGGGAGAAGCCTGCTGGAGAGAGCAGCTGGGATGGAGTGAGGAGAAGCCTGCTGGAGAGAGCAGCTGGGAGGGAGTGAGGAGAAGCCTGCTGGAGAGAGCAGCTGGGATGGGGTGGGGAGAAGCCTGCTGGAGAGAGCAGCTGGGATGGGGTGGGGAGAAGCCTGCTGGAGAGAGCAGCTGGGATGGAGTGTGAGCAGCTGGGCAGAAGAGACAGGAAAAGCTGCTGAGCCAGAGCTCAGGGGCAGCTATGACGTGAGGCGGTGAGTCTAGGAGGCAGCGTGCGGCTGCTCAGGTGGAGCTGTGGGTACAGGGACGGATGGTGCTTTGTGGGGTGGAGGTATGCTCACCAGCCGGTGTCCTGCCTGCCCGCATGGACTTGGCTGTGGGACTGTTCTGTTTGATGGCTTCTGGCTTCGACCATAAGGACTCACCCTTACACACCCACAGCCTCATGGCTTCTCTATCTGAGACCCGGCGTCCAGATCCAGCCCCAGGCAGAGGGGCTCGGACCTGACACCTGCTGTCTAGTGAGCAGAGGATAAGGAGGTACTTGGATCAAGTTCCCAACAGTCAGTACAGTGGGCAGGGTTTGAGAAGGACCAGCCCTGGCATGGTCGAATGGGAGAATTTAGAAGAAAACACAGACTCAGAGCAAGACAGCCACTCGGAACACCAGCACGAGCGTAGGGCTCCTGCCCCTGCCCCTGCCCCTGCCCCTGCCCCTACCCCTGCTCCTGCCCCTGCCCCTGCTCCTGCCCCTGTTCCTGCCCCTGCCCCTGCCCCTGCTCCTGCCCCTGCCCCTGCTCCTGCCCCTGTCCCTGCCCCTGCTCTACACAGACCTTCACCCAAGATGCAGCCACCAAGCTCCCCCTCCCTGCGGGTGCCCCAGGAGCAGTCAGAACAAGAAGAAGGTGCAGCCGCCCTGCACAGTCACCCCTCGCCCTGCACAGTCACCCCTCGCCCAGCACAGTCACCGCGGGCCCATCGCTGTGGGCTCTGCTCCCGGCGCGGCCGCCCCCACTCCCAGAGGCAGGCGGGCCAGGAGCGGGGGGACTCCTTGCCAAGGTGGCTCTGCAGGTGCATGGAGTCGGTCTTTAGCACCAAGTCTCTCTCCCTTCACCGCTCTCCGTCCCCTTAGCTCAGATCGGAGGACAGTCAGCACCAGGAGAGGGAGGGGGCTCTGAGCAGCAGGCCACGCGTGGGGGGTTCCTTCCTGAACATCGACGCCTCGTGAACGGCCGCTCAGGTCCACGGCCATGTGAGAGCCACGAGCTTCCGGGCCTCGCCCTCCTGAGCCCTCCCTTCCCCAGGCTGATCCCTGCGTCTCTGGCCTGGCTCCTGGTGGCTCTCGAGTTCCCCTCAGCTACGCCCAGGAGTTGCCCTTGGCTGTGCAAAGGTGTGGCGCCCTCCTTCCCCTCGGGCCCCTGACCTGCTGCCCGGGGAGGAAGGAAAGACCACGTGGGAGCGGAATTTTGGGAGCTCAGAGAGAACGGGAGGCTGCCCGGGCAGCCCCAGACCATGGTGTGCTGGGACGGGGGCCCAGGGACTGGGCCCAGATCGCCAACAGGCAGGTCAGCGCCGCTGTGTTCAGAACGAGGCAAAGTCTAACGCAGCGGCTAGGACCGAGGTTAGTCCCTCAGGACAAGTAGCCGCTGTCGGCGCCCGAGCACCAGGCAGAGCAAGCGAGACCATCCTGAGTCCCGCGAGCGAGGGCTCGGTGCCCACCGGTGCGTGGCAAGGCGGAGGGTGGGCCGTCTGAGACGGGAAGCGGGATCAGACGCTGCTGGCATCCCAGCCTGGCTCATCCCGGGAAGCCCTGCCCGCCCTCCTGTGCCCCCTCCCTTACCTGTCATGGCTGAGGCTGAGGAGAGAGGGCCTTGCTACCGCCCGGCAAAGGGATCCAATTGCTCTACCCAAGAGGCAGGGGGCGAGGACAGGGCCTCTCGCCGTGGGCCAGGGTAGGATGCAAGGTCAGGCGTCAGAGTGCAGTGTGAGGCCCCTCAGGCAGCCCCCTGAACACATGAGCTCGAGGCGACCAGGGTCCACGCTCTGCTCTGAGCTGCCTGTGAGCAGCCTCTGCTGCCCAGAACTTACCCTTCTCCCCACCCCCGCCCCTTCCCCTGGGCCCCCCGGCTGTGTCCCTGCCTCAGCAACCTCACCGTCACCTGCCAGGGCCCAGAGGACCGGTGTATCCCATCACCTAGCAACGGCAGCATCCCTGGCCCTGGGCTCTCCCTGGGAGGCCGTGGGAAGCCAAGGCGTTAGGCCCCAAGGGACGCTGAATGTGCCACAGCACCAGGGCCAGGAAGCCCCTTCTGGGTGCCCTGCGTTCTGCCTTCTCCTGCACCCCGATCAACCCAGCTCCCCCCGCTAACTCCATCCAGAGCTAGGATGCAGAGGGGCATTCAGTGAGAGGGCGAGAAGCAGGCCCGGCAGGCTGCTGGGCCAGAGCAGCAGGCAGAGGAGCTGGCCTGGCCCTCAGCTTCTTGGCCTCTGCGAGCCTCTTCCTCGTCTCCTCATGGACCCATCGTCCTCCTAGTGGAGGACACCCCTCCACTGCGTGACTCTGAATCCTTTTATCTGCTTCACCAACTCCAAGAGAGAGTTCCCAGCGACCCTGACCCTACGGGATCTTGAGGTTCAGAGAGGTTGAGGGCTGTGCCCAAGGCCACACAGCAAGTCCGAAGACAAGGCAAGATTAAAAATTAAATAAAAAAAGCACACTCCCCAGGCTGCGTCTTTGTGGCTTCTCGGCAGCACACGTAATCCTCTCTCCCTCCCCCGGCCCCACACCCAGCCCCACGCCAGCCCTGTGTCTGGCTCCAGCATCTCTGAGCTGGAAGCTGGGACAGCAAAGCCCACCGGAGTTTCTTTGGGATCTGAAGCCCGGAGGCGGAGGGTAACTGGTAACCAATGGAAGGAGAAGCGGGTGAGCAAGGTGCACGTCCAACGGAAGAGAGGAGAGAAGGCGGGTCTCAATAAAGACCCTGCTTGGTGCCACGCACTCAGTAGGCGCTTTCCCAGGCTCCACGGGGTAGGCCTCTCACCCCTGTTCAAGGATGACGCCCCAGAGCCAGAACCCAAGCGAAGGTGGGGTGCCCTCAGCTGAGGAAGGGCTGGAGCGGCCGGGGGAATCTGTGCGTGTTGGTGGCACCTAACGACGTGCACCCAGACGGCAGTGCAGGGCAGTGAAGAAGCTGAAGGCCAGCACCAGCTGTGACCCACGTGGGTCCGAAAAGGGTGGGAGATGCCAACAGCAGCCGCCGGGCCCAGAGCCTGGCCCAGGAACTGGAGCACCACTCCTGGCACTGAGGCCACAGGAGCCACGTCATCGCCAGGAGCCCTGGTTCCCTCTCTGAGTCAGAGCTCCTTCCTCGGGGCTGTTCTCAGACTGATTGTGCTGGCGTGGACGGAAGACACTGCTCACCATGGAGCGTGCCCGCCGCATTGACAGTGTCCTGTCTCCACATCTGGGTCCTGATGAATCTCCTGCCGCCCCAGTAACCAACCGAGGAGCAGGCAAGGTGACCTCTGACCACCGGCAGCCAGCAGGTGTGTCCAGGCAGCCTGACCTCTGCCCAAGTCCCCCTCAGCTCTCCCGCCCGGCCCTCCTGGGCTCTGGGATCTGAGCTTTCCTCCCAGACAAGACCCCGTGGAGCCCATTGGGCGGGATCTGTGTGTCAGGCCCTGCCTGGCCCGGCCGCAGCCCAGCACAGAGCAAAAGGCCAGCCTGCCCGTGGCCCAGGCTGGGCCTGACCATGGCAGTGTGGCCAGGGGCTGGGCCAGGCTGGGGATAAACAGAGACTCCTCCAGCAGAGCAGAAGGTGACACCGTTGGCCTCTGGTGGGCTCTCAGTCCATCAGCTCCAGGGCCAGACATGTCCTGTCTACCTATTTCCTCTGGGGATGTCCCCAGGGACCCTCTCGGCTCTGAATCCTGGATGAGGGCAGGGCCCGGCCAGATCCCGGCGTCCTACCTGCGCCCGCATCACTCAGCCCGTCCTCTCCGGCCCCCACTCTGGATGGACTCTGGGCTCCGCCTGCTCAGGAAAGCCACGGACACTGTGGACCCCCAACTGCATGCAGTGACCTAAGGAGCACCCACCTTTCCCTGCCCATCATCCCCGACACCCATGGCCTTCAGCAACCCCTCTTCCCGAAATGGAGCAGCTCCTCACCTCTGACCTCTGTGCCCGAGCGGCTTCCAGGGAGGCCAGCAGCAGCTGCCGAGACGAGCGGAGGCGGAGCCGGAGGTGGCTCCTCGGGCCCCTCCATGAGGCCAGGCCCACGCTTTGCATTGTCTCTGACCCTCAGACGCTCGGCACCGAGGGGCTCAGAATCCTCACTCTCCGCTGCTGGTCCATGCAGGGCCTGTCACTCCGCAGCTGGGTAATGGCTTTAAGGTAAAGAGCCTCCACAGCCCACCACCCGAGGCCACAGCGAGGACAGCAAACCTGCGTCTGATCCTGAGCTCCTCCTGCTGAGGCAGGTGGGCCGGTCTCTTTGGTTTAATGATCCAAAGGTCTTTTTAAAAATATGTTTTTACTGATTTTAGAGAGGAAAGGAGAGAGACATAGAAACTTCAATGCTGAGAGAGAACATGGATCGGCTGCCTCCTGCACACCCGCCACTGGGGATCGAGCATGTGCCCCCACCGGAATGACTTCCTGGTTCATGGTCAACACTCAACCACTGAGCCACACTGGCTGGGAAATTCAGCAGGTCTTGACTGCACATCTTCGATAGGCCGGGGACCATGCCGAAGTCAGCAGCATCCCCAACCCATGGTCCCCGTCTCCTTCTTTACGGAAAGGGCCTTGTCCTGTGTGGTATCTGGGGACTTGCTCTCTCCTCTGACACTGCTCTGTGGGCGCCATCTCTGTAATTTGGTGGCACCAGCTCGGTCTGTTTTGACTGCAGCTCAGTATTCCTTTGGCTGAATATGACGCAGTCAGTGCTCTCAAGGCTGCCCCAGAGCTAAGTCCTGAAACTGAGATGTTCTCCTTCTCCTGTCATTCCATACATATTTATTCAATGCCAGCTATGCACCCGGGTTTGTGGGGGGCCGAAGGATGCAGCCATTACCCTGAGAAGATGGTCCCTCTCTTTCTCACCTATGGTTTTTATTTAGTTTACTAGAGGCCGGTGCATGGAAATTCATGCACTGGGTGGGGGAGGGAAGCGCGCGGGGGGTGGGGGGTCCCTCAGCCCGGCCTGCCCCTCTCACAGTCTGGGAGCGCTCAGGGGCGGGAGGCAACCCGGTGATCAGAGAAAGATGACACCCCCATCACACCTCTGCTGCTGCCACTGCCGGCAGCACAAGTCTCGGCCGGCCCTGGTGGCCTGAGCCTCGGGAGGCCCTGGGTGGCTGGGCAGCCGCCATCGAAGGCTTCCTGTGCCTCAGGCCAGCCCTGGGCGGCTGAGGGGCTGAGGGCAGGTCCAGCCACACTGTGTGCCTGCTACCTCACCCCGGCTTGGCTGAAAGGATTGGGGGACTCCAGCAGGGCTGAGGGGACTGGGCACCACCATCTTTGTGGTGGTATGATGGTCAATTTGCATATTCCCTCTTTATTAGATAGGATCAGTTCCTCTTTCTGTCTTGCGTTCAAAAGGGTGAGACACTTGTCTCCACACCTCTGTTCAGTGTGGGCACCTGAATCTGAGTCACGGGCCGAGGCCCCTCAGGCCCAAGGTCCAGAAACGTGGAGTGTGGGCGTCTCTGCTCCCTGTTTCTCAGCTCCCAGCACATTCCAGGCCCATCGAAGCCACTTGGTCAATATTTGTTAAACTAACCATAAACGAAAGGGGCCTGCCCCACCCACTGCCATAGGCGGCTGGCGTGAGCAGTCAGCGGAGAGGAATGCACTGCCTGGGGAAGGGCCACTAAAACGGGAGTCCATGACACTGCCCTCCGCCCTGCCCTCCCCTCCTGTCCTGCCTCTCAGCCAGTACCCTCTCACCTACTCACTGAACCCCAAGAGCCTCCAATCCACAGGCGAGGTCTACTGCCTTCATCTACCCTCTCTGAATCTTCCCACCCCCGCCTCCGCCTCCCTCCTCTGCCGAAGCCCTATGGGCCTCCTTAGCTCTTCTGCTGCATCTGTGTGGCCTGCTGCCTGCCTGGCTGCTTCATGTCATCCAGCCTCAGCCAGAGGCCCCCCTAACCCCCAGCCCCTCCCCTCCGTCTCCCACTCTAACTACCCCTCCAGCCACTGTCTCCTCGCCGGCTTGACTCTCAGTACAGTGCCCGTCACTCTCTGGCCTTTGCTGGCTTCGCTGTCTCTGTGGTCCTCCTTCCTGCTTCTCCCTCCACCCCGCCCGCCTCGCCTGAGCGGAGGGCAGGACCCACCTGTCTGTCCGGGCACTTCTCCTGTCCCGCTGCAGTCACTTCTCTTTGTCTGTGACCCAGAGCGCCTGTATAACAGAGACACTCAGTGAGTGTTGATTTGGTTTAATAATTATTTAGTGCTACATGCTGGTTATCAGACAGAATCAATCTTATTCGCCCTTAAATCTGGCTCAAAGGACTAGACTGTGCCGTTTGCGTGTCGATCACGTCATCATCATTGTCCCCTGACTCTGTAGCCACAGCAGGCAGAGTGGCCCGGTTCTCGCGCATCTTTATTGGGGAAAGTGAGCCCGTCCAGGCCCTGGTGATGGTGGAGGAAAATGTCAGGAAGTGAACTACAGTGCAGAGGCCTGAGCTCAGCTCCAGCCAGCAGGCACTTCTTGGGTCTTTGCTAAGAACAAGCCCAATGCAAAACCTTGAGGGTGCAAAGGCAGTAAGAAACAGGAACCCCAGCCGTGGCCAGTGTGGCTCAGTGGATAGAGCGTTGGCCCACGGACTGAAGGATTCTGGTCAAGGACATGTACCTCGGTTGCAGGTTCCCAGGCCCTGGTCAGGGTGCGTGCAGGAGATAACCAATCGATGTTCCTCTCACATCGATATTTCTCTGTCTCTCCCTCTCTCTTCCCCTCTTGCTAAAACTCAATGGGAAAATATCCTCAGGTGAAGATTGATGAGAGAGAGAGAGAGAGAGAGAGAGAGGTGGGGGGGGGGGGGGGAGAAGCAGACGCCAGCGGAGGGTGAGTGATAAAGTCCTGCACTAACGGGCACAGGGCGGCAGGGCCCAGGGTGGCAGGGCACAGGTGGTGCCTCCGTGTCCAGCCAGCACTGCCCACCAGGCCTCTAAGCTCATCCCCGCTGCGGCGCTCGGAAGTCAGGGCTTTCCCCGCGTTACAGAGGGCGATGCTGACGCTCAGGGAAGCGAAGCGCCCTCCCAAAGGCTCGCAGTCCAGGAGGCAGCGCCTGGGTGACAGGCGGCCTGCGGACTTGGGCCTGGCTGTCTGCTCTGAGCCAGCCGCCCAGGGCCTGGGGTCACCAGAGGGCAGGCCGGCCTTCCCGCCAACAGACCACAGAGCTGAAAGCGCTCCTTCGCCGGCCGAGGGGGCTCAGGGGTTAAGTGTCGCCCTATGACGCAGGAGGTCAGGGTTAGATTCCAGGTCAGGCACAAGCCCGGGTTGTGGGCTCGGTGTCCAGAGGGGCCGTGCAGGAGGCAGCCGATCCATGATTCTCTTTCATCATGGGTATTTCTGTCTCTCTCTCTCTCCTCCTCTCTGAATCAATAAAAACATATTTAGAAAGAAAGAAAGCTCCTTCTCCCAATGACTGTCTGCCGAGTTCAGCCACGGGAGCACCCAGGGGCTCCCTGATCCGGGCCACTCGCCCAGGCTGAGGAGACACTAACCCGCAGGTGGGACGGGACCTTCCTGCCAGCATCCTCTAGGGCCCCGTGGTTTCTCCACCACTGGCGCATCAGACCCTCAACACAGCGCCGGGAGGCCCTGGCTGGAGACCGCGCATTTGGACCTGCTGTCCCCAGCCTGTGCGGCCCGGCCCTGGGCCCCACCGGGGAGGGGGAGAGACGAGGGAGGCTCTGGAAGGCGCAAGAGCAAGAGCAGGTTTCAGGGAGCATGCACACTGGCAGCGCCCGCTCCCGCCCTTCTCCTGGCAGGAAGCGTAGCGTGTGCACGGCTCCTGCCGTGTGTGCCGTGTGGCCCCATGTGCCAAGCCCACACAGGAAGCCGTGTGACTGAGGCAGTGCGGGGCCTGTGTGCCTCTGCCAGGCGCTCTGGGAGCTCCGTGTCTGTCGGCTCGCTTTATTAGGAGTGACATCCATGCAGCACAGCGTTCACACCGGGCCTTGCCACTCAGTGAGTGTTTGCACATACCCTCCCCCCCTCCCCCGCCGGGCAGCCGGCACTACGGTTAAGACCTGGGAGTTCCCGGACATTGCACATGGCTCCTCGGCTCCGTGCCGCGCCGCTGCTCCCCGGTGAGCCTGCTGATCTCTATCGCTGAGCACCAGCGTTCCCCCGGGCCTGAGCGCCGTCAGGCAGGACGCTCTTCCGTGTCCGGTTCCCTCCTCCCGGAGTCTGAGATTCCTGCAGGTGTCACGGCAATGGCAGGCGTGCCGGTCCACTGGCGTGGTTCCACTGGGTGAGCAGACCATGGCTATCGGTCCCTCCCCCAGGGACTGATCCAAGGCTCGCTATTGTGAGTGAAGCCGCTACCACATTCGTGTGCAGGCTTTTCGCTGGGCATATGCGCCTGCCGCTCTTGCTCCAGTTGTGGGTCACGGCACCAGAGTCGCCACAGGTTTAGCTTCGGTAGGTTCAGCCAAACACTCTCGGAAGTATTTATACTCCCACCAACAGCGTCTGAGATCTCCGGTTGCTCCACATCCTCATCGACCTGGCATTGTCAGGCTTTTTGTTTTGTTACTCCTCACCCGAGGATATTTTCCCACTGGTTTTTAGGGAGAGTGGGAGAGGGAGGGAAAGACAGAGAGACACAGCGATGTGAGAGAGACACACCGATTGGCTGTCTCCTGCACGAGCCCTGACCAGGGCCCGGGCCAGAGCGGAACCTGCACCCAAGGTACCTGCCTGCCTTGACCAGAATTGATCCCGGGACCCTTGGTCCACAGGCCGACACTCCGTCCACTGAGCCACACTGGCCAGGGCTGTCAGGCTGTTTAATTTTATCCATCCCAGTGTCTGTGTGGAGATAGTTCCTTGTGGGTTGAATTTGCATATTGAGTACCTGGGGGCATGTGCTGGCATGCCCCGTGTGGAGGACTGTTCCGGTGTTTGCGGAATCACACCCATGAAAACAGACAGATGACGGGTTCGGCGGACAGGAAAGCAGAATCATCTCCAGAAACTCAGCAGCACACACCCCGTGGCTACCACCACCGCTGCCCTGGCCACTGCCCACCGATGCGGAAACGGTCGCTCCAGGCCGCATGGATGAAACCAAATTCCATTTCTGAGCCAAGTGCTCGGATGTACAGACCCCTGCTGCGCTCCGCAGAGAAGCGAGAACCGGGGCCGTCAGCCCAGCACAAGCGGCTTCTCCCGCAGCCACTGCTGTTTTCCTCCCTTCAGGACCCCGACAGCGCCCGGCCCCTGAACAGCGCCCGGCCCCCAGACAGCACCCCGCCCCGTGGTAAGCTGGGTCTGGCTTCCTTTGTCTGAGTTTCAGTCCGTCCCCGGGAGCTGGGAAACCTCCTCACGGGGCCCTCACACCTCCATGCAGGGCTCGGTGCTGGGGGACCCACCCCACCATCCATCGCACAGCAAACACGTGGGAAACACTGGGAGAGCCAGGGCTCATCTAGGGGGGAAGGCCTGAGCCCCGAGAGCACGCCTGCCCGCGGGTCTGGGCGGGACCGGCGACAGCGGCAGCCGGGTAGCGAGGCCTGTGCTGGGAGCCCACCGCTGCCAGGCTGCCAGGGACACGCCGGCTGCACGGCCCCCGCAGGTGGGACAGGAAATGGCCATTTACTGACTCACAGGAGAAAGCTGGGTAACAGACAGTGTTCCCCAACTTAATTTCCTCCCAGGCCTTGTTCTTCCTTTTCATATGTTCAATGCTCTCAGGGAGGAAGGGGGAGGGAGAGGTGGAAACACCAATGATGAGAGAGAATCGTTGATGGGCTGCCTCCTGCACGCCCACCTGGGATCAAACCGGAAACCCGGGCATGTGCCCTGACTGGGATTCGAACTGTGGCCTCCTGGTTCATCGTCGAGGCTCAGCCCCTGAGCCACGCCGGCCAGGCCCCCCTTCCATTTTCTTAAACCACCAATACCCACTCCCGACCGCCCTCTGGGTTAGCACAGCGAGCGAGCAGAGCTCCGTGGCCAGGAAGGAAATGAGCAGCCTCCCTCACCTTGGGCCGCAGTTCACTGTGGTCAGAGACATCACCTCCCGCAGGTTGTAGGCCGTGGGGTTCCGTGCGTCCCTCAGGCCCCTCGGCTGGCCGAGGGCGCCCCACCCAGTGAGCCCGAGACGGTCAACCAAACTAGCCCAGTCTGCACCAGTGCCCGCGGAGAGGGGGCACGAGAGGGGGCGCCAGTGCCCAGGCAATCAATTTCCATCTGAAATCAATCTACATATACATAAAAGCTTAAGTGGCCAGAACAACCAATCGACCAGTCACCATGATGGGTACTGACCACCAGGGGTCAGACGCTCACGGCAGGAGCTTCCCCTGGTGGTAGGTGAGCTCCCACAGGAGGGGCACTGCTCAGCCAGAAGCCGGGCTCACGGCTGGCTGGCGAGTGCAGCCGCGGTGCCGGGCACCTCTCCCCTCTCCGCCCGCAGAGGCCACTTACCCTTTGACGCTTTGACGGTGCCCCGGGCGGGCCTGACAGTGGTGCCTCTGTCTGCCTCTCCCCAAACTCATCTCCTTAAAGACAAGCGCCGTTCCTGACACAAAGAGGCATTCGCTGGAGCGTATTTTTGTTTTGTTGTAGTTTTTTTTCAAAATATTTTTTTATTGATGTCAGAGAGGAAGGGAAAGGAAGAGAGATAGAGACATCAGTGACGAGAGAATCATTGATTGGCTGCCTCCTGCACGCCCCCTGTTGGGGTCCAGCCCACAACCCGGCCTGTGCCCTGACTGAAATTGAACCGTGACCTCCGGGTTCCTAGGTCAACGCTCAACCCCTGAGCCACTGACAGAGGCCCAGCCCTCCTGGTTAAATTAAAAGAGAAGTCAGGAGCCCAACTGGTGTGCTCAGTGGATAGAGCATCACCCTGCGGAACGAAGGGTCCCGGGTTAGAGTCTGATCAAGGGCAGGTATCACAGCGATGCTTCTCTCTGTCTCTCTAAAGTCAATGGACAATGTCCTCGGTGAGGATTAGCCAGAAAGGACACGTCAAGAAGGAGGGTGGATGGGAGTGAGGTGCATGACGGGGCCTCTCCCAGGGCAGAGGCAGGGAGGCTGGAGGGGAACATCCGAGCGCCCATGGGGTAAGGCAGGGGGGGCGCCGCGGTCCAGGGCTCCCCTGAGGACTGAGTGGGCAAGCCCGGCACTGCGCGGAGCTGGTGCTGAGGAGGCTGAGCTGTTCGGAGGGAGTGCCCCCCGCACAATGCTTACACAGCTCCCCCCACGCCAGGCAGGGCGACTGGGCCTGGGCACCAGAGGCCGCCCAGTGCTGATGCAGGCCCTTCCCCTCCCCTCACAGACATGGCCCGCCCACGCAAGCCCCGCACACCCCTGGAGACCTTCAAGAGAGTGGGGGTCCCCATCCTCGCAGCACTGCTGAGCCTGGCCATCATCGTCATCCTGGCTGTGATCAGTAAGTGGAACCCTTACCCTCATTACGGCCCCCACCCAACTTCAGCCCTCAGTACTGACCCCACCCCCACCTTCACCCCCACAGTAAGTGGCAGCCCCCTCACCCCTCCCCTGACCCCACCTCCCAGTGACCCCCTCGCCTTCCATTTGTCCCCCTGAGTCAGGCGGCCCTGCTACTGTGTTGCAGCCACAAGCACCACCCCTGCTTTGAAGTGGCTCCTGTAAGAAGGAAGGACAGCCCGGTCCGTGTGGCTCAGGGGTTGATTATCAACCTATGAACCACGAGGTCAGGGTTCGATTCCTGGTCAGGGCACAGGCCCAGGTGTGGGCTGGATCTGCAGTGTGGGGTGTGCAGGAGGCAGCCGATGGATGATTCTCTCTCATCACGGATGCTTCTGTCTCTCGGCCTCTCTGAAATGAATATTTTTTTAATTTTTTTTATTTTTATTTTTATTTTTTGTTTGTGTGTTTTTTTTATTTTAAATAAATCTTTATTGTTCATATTATTACATATGTTCCTCACTTTTTTTCCCCTCCATTGCTCCCCTCCACCAGGTTCCCACCCCACCCTCTGACCTTTCCCCACCCCCCATTGTCCTCATCCATAGGGGCACAGTTTTTGTTCAGTCTCTTCCTGCACCCCCCATTCCCCTTTTCCCTGAGAATCGTCAGTTAATATTGTTCATCAGATTTTTTAATTCCCTTGGTTTTTAGATTCACTTGTTGATAGTTACGTATTTGTTGTTCATAATTTTTATCTTTATTTTCTTCCTCTTCCTAAAGAACCCCCCTCAGCAATTCATATAATTCTCATTTGATGGTGATGAACTCCTTTAGCTTTTTTAATTTGTAAAGCTCTTTATCTGGCCTTTAATTCTGAGTGATAGCTTTGCTGGGTAGAGTATTTTTGGCTGTGGGTTCTTGCCATTCCTATCTAGCCTGCATAGTTTCTGTTGAGAAATCAGCTGACAATCGTATGGGTGCTCCTTTATAGGTAACTACCTGCTTTGCTCTTGTTGCTTTTAATATTCTCTCTTTGTCTTTTGCTCTTGGAGTTTTAATTATGATGTGTCTTGGTGTGGTCCTCTTTGGATTCCTTTTGTTTGGTGTTCTGTGTGCTTCCTAGACTTGTAAGTCTAATTCTTTCACCAGGTGGGGGAAGTTTTCTGTCACTATTTCTTCCAATATGTGTTCAGTATCTTGCTCTCTCTCTTCTTCTGGGAACCCCATAACTCTGATGTTGGTTCGCTTGAAGTTGTCCCAGAGATTTCTTACATTATTTTCAACTTTCTGGATTATCTTGTCTTCTTGCTTCTGCAGACAAGTGTCTTCTGGCTCTTTATGTTCCAAATCTTTGACTTGATTCTTGTGATCTTCCATTCTGTTTTTAGGATTCCGTATAATATTTTTTATTTCAGACAGTGTATTCTTTATTTCTAGTTGATCCCTTTTTATTTCTAGTTGACCACTTTTCATATCCTTATAGGTCTCGTTTATTTTATTGGCCTTTTCTAGGAAATTCTTGAAAAACCTTATAACCATGGTTTTAAACTCTATATCCAGTCGCTTTTTGTCCTCCATTTCTTTCGTTTGTGATCTGTTTCCTTGTCTCCTCATTTTCGCTGCTTCCCTGAGTTGGTAACACCTTTTGTGCTAAGGTGTCCTATATGGTTCAGTAGGTCAGTCTCCCAGTTACCTGAGGTGGACACTCTTGGTGCACCCCTTTGTGGAGTGTGTGTACAGCCTTGTTGTAGTTAAGTCTTAATTGTTGTTGGTATCACTGGGAGGATCTGACTTCCAGGCCAATTGGTTGTGAGGATCAGCTATGTCTATGCCGGGAGACAGCCTTATTCGACTAGTTGAAATGAATAATTTTTTAAAAAGAGACAGAGAGGGAGGCCATGATCTCAGCCCATCTGTCCGGGGGGCACCTCCACCAATGATCTCCTCTGCAGGGAGGGCACACACACACTTACACACTCGTAACACACGCACTCAGGCAGGCCCTTTGCCCACATCTGCCGCCGGAGCTGAGTGGCCAGCAGCCCGCTGGCTGGAAAAGCAGAGCATCTGCCGTGGGGGGTGGAGAGCAGGCGTCAGGCCCGAGGCAGAGCGCACCCTCCCGCCTTAGCATGTTTTCTTGGTCCTCATGTGCCAGCGCCTGAGCCTGTGTGGTCGTAGGCAGGCCCCTAGCCCGAGGAGAAACGTGAATGAGGGTGAAGTCCTCGCCTCCCTCCCCACAGCCACACAGGCTCCTGCTCAGCTGCCACCGGGAGGAAAGCATGGTCCGGGGGACTGGGCGGGGCCCTGGCGGCCACTGCTCCTGTGAGGCCTGCGGAGTGCCTCAGCCTCTCTTAGCCTTGGTCTTCCCGTCTGCGAATGTCCCGCCTCCTCCGAGGGGCATCACAGAGCTGAGGGGACAGTGTGTGAAGTGCCCGGATAAACACGCGGGGACCACGGTGCAGGGTGCAGAGGAGCAACCAAGGCCACACACCTGCTCGCTGGCCAGGAGGCCCTCAGGAGCTGGCACGTGGCACCCCCTCACGGAGGACACTCAGCGGCCTTCTGTCAAGTCCTCATTCTGTCGTGAGCACTGGGACCCAGGCAGGAGGCACAGCCCTGGGGGTGCTAAGCCAAGCCCCAGGCCCTGAGCCGGCCCATTGCCACCTGCGGCCGTGGAGGCAGCCGCCCAGCGCGGACACCCCGGACCCAGAGCCCCGGGGCAGAGGGCAGGCCGCCCTCACCTCGGCCGGTGTGCCCCCGAAGGCGGTGGTTTCAGGAGCCGTGGGCGGGCCAGACTGAGCTACATGAGCTCTCCTTCGCCGCACAAGTGCCCGCCACAGCGGCCAGCGAAGACCCAGGTCCCCCGGAGCCGGCAGGCCAAGGGCACTGTGTAGACCTGGGCGCTCCCTGTCCCTGGGCCCTGGGTCAGCACCCAGAGCAGGTGACCCAAGCGTCCAGCCTGGGTCAGGCTCCCTTGGTCTCTTGGCCTCTGGGGTCTCACCTGGTGACACCGTGTCCCAGGAGGTTAGTGACCACACACCAAATTCTGAGTGTCTAGGGCATTTTGGATTTCTCCCTCACCTCCCCCAGAGCGGGAGCAGCAGAGCCAGCAGCAGGGTGACATTCCGGCTCCTCGCCGAGGTGTGAAGGGGCAGCAGAGATCTTGGGAGCCAGACAGGCCCTCTCTGAAATCCCGACTCTACCCCTCAGGTGCTGTGGGGTGTCGGGAAACAAACCCTCACTCTCTAACCTCCTTCTCTGATTTCCTGCGGGTTAGTCGTGGCACCTGCCTCCTGAGGTTGGGGCCAGGGCTGCGCAGGACCCCAGGAAGCTCTGTGCAGTGAGATGTGGGGGTGCGTCAGGCTTGTCACCGCTGCTCAGGCCAGGGGTCTCGCTGGCTACAGAGCGCTCCGGGGCCCAGGGGGCGCTTGGCCTGCAGGGAGGTTAGGGAAGCGGTGAGCGGTGAGTTCCCAGTGGAGGCAAAGCGGCAGCTCACCCCGTCCCCCAGGCAGCAGAGCAGCCACAGCCTGGGAGGCAGCAAGCCAGCAACGCAAAGCATCAACCCGGGGATATATTCCTGGAAGGGGGTTCCCTGGGTCAAATGGCAGTTCCATATTTAATTTTTTAGGAAACTCCATTCTGTTTCCACAGTGGCTGCACCAGCCTGCATCCCCACCAGCAGTGCACGAGGGCTCCTTTTTCTCCGCATCCTCGCCATCACTTGTCGTTTGTTGACTTGTTTATGATAGCCATTTTGACAGGTGTGAGATGGTACCTCATGGTTGTTTTGATTTGCATCTCTCGGATGATTAGTGACTTTGAGCATGTCTCCATATGTCTCTTGGCCTCCTGTATGTCCTCCTTCAAAAAGGGTCTGTTTAGATCCTTTGCCCATTTTTTTTATTCCATTATTTATTTTCTTTTTGTTAAGTTGTATGAATTTCCTGTAAATGTTGGAGATTAAACCCTTATCAGAAAGAACACTGGCAAATATGTTTTCCCATGCAGTGGGCTTTCTTGTTGTTTTGTTGACAGTTTCTTTTGCTCTGCAGAAGCTTTTTATTTTGATATAGTCACATTTGTTTATCATCTCCTTAGTTTCCATTGTCCCAGGAGCTGTAACGATAAAGATATCGCAACAACAAATGTCTGCTATTTTGTTGCCTATGGCTTCTTCTAAGATTTTTATGATTTCCCATATTACACTTAAGTATTTTATTCATTTTGAGTTTATTTTTGTATATGGTGTAAGTTGGTGATCTGGTTTTATTCTTTTGCATGTATCTGTCCAAATTTCCCAACACCATTTATTGAAGAGACTGTCTTGACTCCATTGAATGCTCTTGACTCCTTTGTCAAATATTAATTGAGCATAGTGGTTTGGGTCGATTTCTGGGTTCTCTGTTCTGTTCCATTGGTCTAGATATCTGTTCTTGTGCCAGTACCAGGCAGTTTTGAAAGCAATCGCTTTGTAGTATAGCTTGATATTTGGTATTGTGATCCCTCCAACACTGTTCTTCTTTCTCAAGATTGTTGCAGCTATTCGGGGTCTTTTTTTATTCCAGATGAATTTTTGGAGAATTTGTTCTAGGTCTTTAAAGTATGCCATTGGTATTTTAATGGGCATTGCATTGAATTTATAGATTGCTTTGGGTAGTATGGACATTTTAATGATGTTGATTCTACCAATCCATGAACATGGTATGTTCTTCCATTTGTTCATGTCTTCCTCAATCTCTTTTTTTTAGCATACTAAAATTTTCTGAGTGCAAGTTCTTTTTCTCCTTGGTTAAGTTTATTCCTAAGTATCTTATTTTTTTTGTTGCAATAGTAAATAGGATTGATTTTTTAAATTTTAATACCTTAGACAATTGAATTAAATTAAATTAAAAACACATCAACTTCTCCTGGGTCTTCCCAAATCAGAGCGCCTCCTGCTAGAGCCGCACTTGTAGTTGCCAAACTCTCACAGTCACCAGACGTTCCCGTGCCCCGGAGGGTGCACCGCCCTCTGTGCCGATGGGGACACTGAGCCTCAGAGCGCGCACGATTGTCTGGAGTTGCACAGCGGGCCAAGCCAGCTCTTGGGCCTCCAGACTCCAGACCCAGTGTGGCTCCTTTTTCTGTTTAATCCTCACATTTTCCATTGATTTTAGAGAGAGTGGAAGAGAGAGAGAAAGACAGAGAGAAATGGTGATGGGAGAGAAGCACATCGATTGGTTGCCTCTTGCACACGTCCCAACCAGGGCATGTGCCCTTGATCAGAATCGAGCCCGAGACCCTTCAGTCCGCAGGCTGACACTCTATCCATTGAGCCACACTGGCTAGGGCACGAGTCTCCTCCTTTCTCACAGGCCTGTGCCGACCTTGGGGTTGTGAGGCGAGGGGGCTCTTGTCTACATTTCTCCACCCCCTGTGCCCCGCGCCACACAGACACACACACACACACACACACACACACACCATCTCGCTGAACTCCTCCGCCACTTGTGGGCTTGGCCCAGGCTGTTTTACAGAGAAGACAGCTCTACCGGCCACTCGTGGCAGCGCTGAGTCTGGGACCGGGGCTGCCTGGCTCCACGCCCAGTGCGTGTCTAGGGGAGCTCAGCCCTCTCTCCCCTGCCCTCCCCTTCCAGTCAAGGTCGTCCTGGACAAGCACTACTTCCTCTGCGGGTGGCCCCTGCACTTCATCCCCAGGCGGCAGGTGTGCGACGGCCGGCAGGACTGCACCGCGGGCGAGGACGAGCGGCTGTGTGTGGAGAGCGTCCCCGAGGGGCCCCCGGCGCCAGGTGAGGCCGCTGAGGGCAGGCAGGGCTCCTCGGAGCACCCGCCACCTGCCAGCTGGCACCCCTGTCCTACGGGTCCTCTCAGCAGGACCAGAGCTGTGCCACGTGGCACGGAGGAAGGGCCCAGTCAGGTGACCTGGGGGAGTGCCCTCCTCTGTTTCCTCCGGAGGCCAGAGCGGCTGTGAGGCCACTCACCCTCCCGTCCGCGGGCACGTGTCACCACGGCGCGCTGCGGTGCAAGGCGGAGCCAGGCCTTCAGAGGCTGCGAGCCGCTCTGAGCCTGAGACCGTGCTCTTCCTCACACTGGGCTCGAGATGGGCGACTGAGGCTTTTTGTTTTGTAATGTTTTTATTGATTTCAGAGGGAGAGAGAGAGAGAGAGAGAGAGAGAGAGAGAGAGAGAGAGAGAGAGAAAGAGAAACATCAGTGATGAGAGAGAATCATGGACCAGCTGCCTCCTGCACACGCCCTGCTGGGGCTTGAGCTCACATCCCAGGCATGTGCCCCAACTGGGTGTCCCGACCGGAAATTGAACCGTGACCTCCTGGTTCATAGCTCAACGCTCACCCCTGAGGCACGCCGGCGGGTGGTGGTGGGGCTTTTAGGAGCGGGTTGAGTGACGTCCTGTGTGTTGGAGTTTTTATAAATCAGAAGCCAAACGCCTACGGGCACCCCAGTCCTCGCTCACGCTCCCCTCGGGCCTCGGGGTCCCTCGGTGAGGAGGTCCCCAGGCGGGGCAGGCTGTGTGAGCCGTGTGGGGCCATGCAGTACATCATCCAAGCTGGAACCTCGAGGGCGGGAGGGGGAGCTATTGATAACAATGCCCGGCAGCAGGCAGAGTGGAGACGGGCCCAGGACGTCTGGTCTCCTCCAGGACACAGGCTCAGCCAAGCAAAGGCGGGTGCGGAGCCGCCCAGGTGGTGGGAGGGCTGGTGGTCCGTGATGCTCGGGGCAGGGTGGGGTTGGGGATGGAGGGAAAGGGCCAGTCTCGATGTCTCCCAAGGGAAACGGGCAGTGGGCCCTCGCAGCTGACCCAGCTTCCCCCCTGCAGCCCGCCTCTCCAGCGACAGGTCCACCCTCCAGCTGCTGGACCCAGCCACGGGGACCTGGGTCTCCGCCTGCTTTGACGGCTTCACGGGAGCCCTGGCCCAGACCGCCTGCGGGCTGATGGGCTTTCACAGGTACCAGCCCAGCCTCCGAGGCGGTCCCCTCCTCCCGGGGCCTCCTCCCTCACTACAGTCCTCCCTCCTTCCCTCTGCTTCCTTCTCCCTTCCTTTCCTGAAAGCCCAGGTGTGGGGAGACAGACGGCTGCCTCCCAGCGGGCACGGACAAGCCTCCGTTCAGGCTCCAAAGCCTCGGTCCGCTCAGGCGCCGCTGGGAAGAGCAGTACCAGCCTCGTGGGGAGAATCTGAGGTGCCAGGGAGAAAGCCTTGCCCACTCGCCCCAGCTCCTCCAGCTCCCCGTTCTTCACTCCAGCTCACTCCTCATCCTGCACCACTGTCCCTCCCAAAAGCAGTCTTCTGGGTCAAATTTGGTTTGAACAAACTCCATTTCCCTGGGTTCCATCAGCAATCCCTGCTCTCTCAGCAAATTCAAAAGCAGTCTCACATGGTTGATGGTGAAGAAGGATCTCTATGTATAGAAGCCTAAGCGACCTTTACTACCCATTGACCAGTCGCTATGATGCACACTAACCACCAGGGGGCAGACACCCAATGCAGGAGCTGCACCCTGGTGGTCAGTGAGCTCCCACAGCCAACCCCCTGCAGTCTGGGTGAGAAAGGCCCAATCACTAGCCAGGCCGAGGGACCCCTCCTGTGCACAAATTCATACACTGAGCCTCTAGTGTAATTATAATAAGAGTGCATTATATATTTATATTCATCTGATCTTGGCTAAAGCCAAAAAAATATTATATCTATTTTAAATATATTTTTAATTTATTTCAGAAGGGAAGGGAGGAGAGGGAGAAACATTAATGATGAGAAAAAAATCATTGATTGGCTGCCTCCTGCATGTCCCAAACTAGGGATGGAGCCTTCAACCTGGGCATGTGCCCTGATCAGGAATTGAACCATGACTTTCTGGTTTATATGTTTGTGTGTGTGTGTGTGTGTGTGTGTGTGTGTGTGTGTGTGTGTGTTGTTTGTTTGTTTGTTTGTTTTGTGTGTGTGTGTTAATATCATGTGTTTTATTTAGTTATTTTTATTTATGTATTTTATTCATTTATATATTTTTATTTATTTCAGAGAGCAAAGGAGAGGGAGAGAGATAGAAACATCAATGATGAGAGAGAATCATTAATGCCTGCCTCCTGCACACCCTCCTGCTGGGGATCAAGCCTGCAACCTGGGCATGTGCCCTGACTGGAATTGAATCCAGGGCCCTTCTGTCTGCAGGCTGATGCTCTATCCACTGAGCCAAACCAGCTATAACTGGTTTATAGGTTGGCGCTTAACCACTAGGCCACACTGGCCAGCCCATTATGTCTATTTTAGAAATAGGTTTGGAGAAAGGAAGTGGCCTCCTGTGTAGCTGGGAGGGAGTGGCGGGGGTCTGTGTGCAGGCCCCCGGTTCCTGGGCACGGGAGTTCTAGCCGGCTGGCTGTTTCTCTGCCCCGGCGTGCCGTCTGACCGGGGAGAGTGGCCCCTGCGAGGGCCCAGCCGGAAGGGACCGGAGGTCCAGGCGCTCAGCTGCAGAGGGGGATTCTGAGGAACTGCCCCACAGACAGGCAGGAGTGATCGGTGCCAGGCCCACCCCAGGCACCCAAGAACTCTCCCTCAGGCCCTCACGCAGCCTCCCGGTTCCTGTCCAATGGCTGCTCCAGGCGGCCTTCCCTGACCCACCCCACCGGCCCACCCCGCTCTGGGTGCCAGGAGCGACTCCCAGCGCCTCTGGAGAGAAGGGGCCAGTCTCTCCATGTCCTTCCTGTCATTTTGAGGAGGCGGGGAGGCTGGCCCTGCCCTGCTCCTCTCCCCGCTCCCCACAGCTGGGCCCTGCGGGCTGTGCGTGGCCCTCAGGGAGCGCGCTCCCTAGCTCCCCCTCCAGCTCCACACCACCTGCCCCTGAGCCCTGCGAGGCCTCAGCCGGCCGAATGGTCGCCAGGATGCGACCCGTAGCTGTCCTTTCCTGGGCTGTCCTGGCCACCTCATCCCTGCTCCCGGGCCTCAGACTCCTCTACTGTCCTTCTTCCGCCTGGACAGGAGGCCTGCCTGTGCCAGACCACAGCCCTGCCCGTGAGAAGCCAGAGGGCCCTGGAGACCGTCCGCCTTCACCTTGCAGAGGAGAAGGGAGGCGCAGGGCGGCCTGGAGGGCGGGCCTGCCCCCTGGTACTCCCAGCCCGAGTGGTGCCTGGACAGGCACCTCAGTCCTGAGGGCCTCACCACAAAGCCGAGCATGCCGACCCAGTCCTCCGGAGGCAGTGCCAGACCCAGCGCCAGGTTTCCGGCTGGGGCTGGGAGGACGTGCCGGTCAGCCAGAGCAGGGGTTGGTCTGGTCGCTGCGGGCAGAGCTTGTGCTGGCCTGACTGTACGGGGAAGGATGCGAAGAGTGAAGAAATATGGGAAAGCCCGGGCTGGTGTGGCTCAGTGGATAGGGCGTCGGCCTGCCAACTGAAGGGTCCTGAGTTCAATTCCCAGTCAGGGCACATGCCCAGGTTTCAGGCTTGATCCCCAGTAGAGGGTGTGCAGGAGGCAGCTGATCAGTGATTCTCACCATTGGCGTTTCTCTCTCTCTTCCTCTCCCTTCCTCTCTGGCATCAATAAAAATATATTTTATGAAAGAAAAGAAAGAAACGAAGGGAAAGAGGGCAGTCATCGGGGATAAGCCAGGGTTTGGAAGAAGCTCGGGCTGGCGGAGAGAAAGGAGGGGACCCAGGAGAGCGGTGCTGCCGGGACTCTGTGAGGGCCGCGTGCTCAGTCCTGGGCTCCGGGGTGTAGACGCACCTCCACCGCCTGTGCAGGCGAGGTGCCTCAGGGACCCCGTACCCACGTCCCGTACCTGCCAGAGTGGCAGCCACCCTGGGTCCTGTGGGCCCTGGGCCTCCTGGCCCCTCGCTGTGAATGGAGAAGCTGCAGGGACACTGGGGAGGGCCAGAGCTGGGAGTTAGGAAGGCGTCCCTAACATTTCTCCAAAGCTCTGGCCCGGACCGTCTCCCTGCCCGGGAGGGCCAGGCCACCCAGCTCTGCACCCAGAGGGGCCCCGGGGTGCCGGGGGCTCCCTCAGGACCACCCTGTGGCGCCCACGGTGCAGTCTCCGCCACCCTCTTTCCTGAGTGGGGGCTGGTCCCACTCTCGGTTCTAAACTCCTGCCCTGACTCACATCTCTCTCCCCTGCGACGTGAGCAGCAAACCCACCTTCCACGCCGTGAAGATCCGTCCAGACCAAGAGCTGGGCGTGGCTGTCATCTCCGCGGCCGGCCAGGAGCTCCAGGTGCAGAGTCCCAGCGGGTGAGTGAGGGGCGCCCGAGCCCTGACCTCACCCCCGGGGTGCATCAGGGCTGCACGCCCGGCCCAGGCAGACACGGCGAGGGGTGTGCGCCCGCAGCAGGAAGATGGCGGATAGCGGGGCGGGAGAGCCACAGCTCTGAGATTGTCCATGCTGACTCTTGTTATTGTGTGTGTGTGTGTGTGTGTGTGTGTGTGTGAATATGTTTTTATTGATTTCAGAGAGGAAGGGGAGAGAGAGAGAGGGAGAGAGAGAGAGAGAGAGAGAGAGAGAGAGAGAGAGAGAGAGAGAGAGAGAGAGAAAGGTCAATGATGGGAGAGAATCCTTGATCGGCTGCCTCCTGCATGCCCCCCACCCTACCACCCCACGTGGGGATCAAGCCCACAACCCAGGCATATGCCCTGACCAGGAATCGAACGTGACCTTTGGTTCATAGGCTAACACTCAACCACTGAGCCTCAGCGGTCAGGCTTGACTTTTTAAATCCATGGACAGCTGGACAGAGTACACATCCACACCTTGGTGGCCTTCCCTTCAGCCGACGAGTAAAACCGTCTCTTCCCATCGCCCACGCTTCCTCCTATTGCCCAGGCCACTGGCCTTCCCCTCACACCCCCCCAGCTTCCGGCAGACCCCGAAGTGGACCCACATGTGACTCTGACGCCTAGCCTTGAGTCAGAGTCACATGTGACAGAGCCTCCAGGCAGCAAGCGGCTCCGAGAGGCTGCTGTGCTTTTACTCATCGAGGAGCACGTCTTGCAGAGGACAGCCTGGGAGCGGGTGGTCTCTGTCCGATTCCCTCGCCATCCCATCCTTCTCAGGCGAGGCCGCCGCCCAGCAGGTGCTGTTCCAGCTCTGCTTCTCCTCGCAGCGGCCGAGAGCGGTAGGCTCTGCCTGGCCCCAGCAGGTCCTGGACGCCTGTCACTGGGGCTGTGGAGTCCAATCAGATTAACTGGAACTGAACCGAGGGCAGTGCAGCTTCCCTGCAGCCCCTGCAGAGGCCAGCTTCTCAGGCTGGGAGGGGACTGGAGTCAGCGTCCAGGAGGCCCAGAGCCCACCTCCCAGCAGGCAGACAGCGGGCAGACTTAGACAGACAGCAGGCAGATGCAGGCAGACAACAGACAGACAGTGGGCAGACAGCGGGCAGACAGCAGACAGACAACAGACAGACAGGGGGCAGACAGCAGACAGACAACAGACAGACAACAGACAGACAGTGGGCAGACAGTGGGCAGACAGCAGGCAGACAGTGGGCAGACAGCAGGCAGATGCAGACAGACAGCAGGCAGATGCAGACAGACAGCAGGCAGACAGCGGGCAGACAGCAGGCAGACAGCGGGCAGACAACAGACAGACAGTGGGCAGACAGCAGACAGACAACAGACAGACAACAGACAGACAGGGGGCAGACAGCAGACAGACAACAGACAGACAACAGACAGACAACAGACAGACAGTGGGCAGACAGTGGGCAGACAGCAGGCAGATGCAGACAGACAGCAGGCAGACAGCAGGCAGACAGCGGGCAGACAGCAGGCAGACAGTGGGCAGACAGCAGGCAGACAGTGGGCAGACAGCAGGCAGATGCAGACAGACAGCAGGCAGATGCAGACAGACAGCAGGCAGACTCAGACAGACAGCAGGCAGATGCAGGCAGACAGCAGGCAGATGCAGACAGACAGCAGGCAGATGCAGGCAGACAGCGGGCAGACAGCGGGCAGACAGCAGGCAGATGCAGGCAGACAGCAGGCAGACTCAGACAGACAGCAGGCAGATGCAGGCAGACAGCAGGCAGATGCAGGCAGACAGCAGGCAGACTCAGACAGACAGCAGGCAGATGCAGGCAGACAGCAGGCAGATGCAGGCAGACAGCGGGCAGACAGCGGGCAGACAGCAGGCAGATGCAGGCAGACAGCGGGCAGACAGCAGGCAGATGCAGGCAGACAGCGGGCAGACAGCGGGCAGACAGCAGGCAGATGCAGACAGACAGCAGGCAGATGCAGACAGACATCAGGCAGACAGCGGGCAGACAGCAGGCAGATGCAGGCAGACAGCGGGCAGACAGCGGGCAGACAGCAGGCAGATGCAGGCAGACAGTGGGCAGACAGCAGGCAGATGCAGACAGACAGCAGGCAGATGCAGACAGACATCAGGCAGACAGCGGCAGACAGCAGTCAGATGCAGGCAGACAGCGGGCAGACAGCAGGCAGACAGCGGGCAGACAGCGGGCAGACAGCAGGCAGACAGCGAGCAGACAGCAGGCAGATGCAGGCAGACAGCAGGCAGACAGCAGGCAGACAGCGGGCAGACAGCAGGCAGACAGCGGGCAGACAGCAGGCAGACAGCAGGCAGACAGCAGGCAGACAGCAAGCAGACAGCAGGCAGATGCAGGCAGACAGCAGGCAGACAGCGGGCAGATAGCAGGCAGACGCAGACAGACAGCAGGCGTGTCTCCCGCAGGCCCTGTCTCTCGGGCTCCCTGGTCTCCCTGAGCTGCGTGGGTGAGTACCCCTCATGGAGGGCATGGGCACCAAGGAGGGCCTCATGCTCATCCTAAACCTCTCAGACGCTGTCTCCCTCTGGTCTGTCCCAGCCTCCTCTCTGGGCCTGGGGAGGGTGGGCAATGCTCCTGCGAGTGGTGGGCATGGAGACCCGCCTCCGTCCACACAGCCCCCGCCCAATGCACTGAAGGCCCAAAGGCTGCAGGCGCTCACCCTCCCTCGGGGAGCCCGAGGTCTCGTGAGGAAACCTGAGGGCAATGAAAGGCGGGCCAGGCCGGGCAGCCAGGGCCTGACCTCCCAGAGGAAGCTCCGGGGAACGAGTGGCCAGGAGGCGGCCCAGAGGGCAGGAGTGTCTGTCTGTCTGTCTGTCTGTCCATCACTCCCTTCTCAGCTCCCTGAGGCTCCGCAGGCACATGGCTGAGCTAGCCGATGGTTTAGAAAATGGGGAGAGCCGTGTGGGGAGAGTTATGTGGGGAGGGCCGCGTGCAGTGAGGCGGGACTGAAGAGTCTGAGAACAGGGCGGGGGGGGGGGGGGGGGGCGGGGAGGACGGCGGGGGGGGGGGGGGGGGGGGTGAGGCCGAGGGTCCCCTAGGAAAGCCAGGAGGTGGGATGTGAGAGGGGGCGAGGCGTTAACGTGGGCCACTCACCCAGAGGGGGAGGGACTTGGGGAAGGTGAGCTTAGGGGGGAAGAGCCCATTTTTTAAACTCTCTTCCCACTTCCGGCTTCGGGGCGCCTGTTTCCTGGGACTCAGTTGGCGGGGCCCCCAGTTCCGCACCCGTTCAGTTTTAAGGTCACAAACTGCCCGCTCCGGGGACACCGCGTTCACAGCAACACCAAGCGCATCCGGCGCTGACAAAGGCGAGGGCGGGGGAGCCCTGCTCCGGGCACCCACAGCCCAGGAGCCCGAGAGGGCCCGGCCTCCCACCGCGCTGGGCCCCGCCGCGCCCACAGCCCGCGGAGAGGAGAGGCAGCGCCCTGAGCCCGGCCCTCTCCCTCCGAGCAGCCTGCGGGCACGGCCTGAAGGCCCCGCGCGTGGTGGGCGGGCAGCAGGCCTCCGTGGAGTCCTGGCCGTGGCAGGTCAGCATCCAGTACCACCGGCAGCACGTCTGCGGCGGGAGCATCCTGGACCCGCACTGGGTCCTCACCGCGGCCCACTGCTTCAGGTGAGGCCGTCGCGCCCGGGCGGCCTGAGGCCCGGCCCCTCCTCTGCCTGAGAGACCGCGTCCTCGCCGTGGCCACTGCGAGACGCGGGACACAGGCCCTTCGTTAAACGCGGTCTGAGCAGAGGTGGGGGCCACCGAGCTTGATCGCTTCCGGCTGAGAAGCATCAGAAAGCATGTCCTCACCCGCCCTGTCAGGCACCCATGAAAGCTCTCCCCCCTGCCCGGAGCGGGAACCTCTCCCTCCTCTCTCCTCTTCCTGCCCCTCACTCCCTCGCTGTGTTCAGAAACTTCCTCCCAGGCCAGCCCGGGCCGCCCGCCCTCTGGGGGAGGCCCATTCCCAGGCCTTTACTTCATTCATTCATTCTGCATCTGAGGAGTTCCCACAAGGTGCCAAACCACACACTGTGTGTCCATGGGCATTAGCCCATTAATACCCAGGCCAGTGATTCTTTACGTACTGTATATTACTGATTCTGAGAGGAGGGAAGAGAGAGAGAAACGTCAATGATGAGAGAGAATCATTGATCGGCTGCCTCCTGCACGCCCCACACTGGGGACCGAGCCTGCAACCTGGGCACATGCAGTCCGACGCTCTATCCACTGAGCAACCCAGCTAGGGCTAGGCCAATTTCTTAACCTGTTTTGAGAGTCTGACAGAAGCTGTAGACCTCTCCTGGGAGCCTCCCTGCGCTGTGTGTGGAAGAGTCACACCATACAGTACCTGCCCGCAGTGCGGTGCCGTGCGGGCAGTGCACGGAGACGCTCCGGGGAAGGCCCAGCCTCCAGTCAGAAGCTCGCTGGGCAGGTGTCCCGGGAAAGGATCAGTCCCCTTTAGTGTGCCCTGGGTCGGGGATTCCTCAGCCGTCCCTCCTCCAGCACCCCGCCTGCACCATCCTCCCCGCCTGAGGCAGGGCCTCCAGCACCCTCCCCCAGGGCCCGGGCACTGCTGTTGGCACAGCCTCCTCCCGCTTGGCTCTGCCCAGGAAGTACCTGGACGTGCCCGGCTGGCAGGTGAGGGTCGGCTCAGACACGCTGCGCAGCGCCCCAGCCCTGCCCGTGGCCAAGATCTTCGTCACCGAGCACAACGCCACGGCCCCCAAGGAGAAGGACATCGCTCTGGTGAAGCTGCAGGGCCCACTCACGCTCTCAGGTGAGGGCTGGCGCTGGGCAGAGCCCTGGGCTCCGGTCACATCCCCGCTCCGCCCCTCGTCGCCACGGGGCCTTGAGCTCCTCACTCTCTGAGGCCCCAGCGCCATCTGCTCCCGGCAAACCCGTCAGCCTCCTGCACCCCACTCCCCCCTCTCTGCTCCCGCAGGCCTCGTCCGGCCCATCTGCCTGCCCTTCTGGGACGAGGAGCTCCCTCCGGCCACCCCGCTGTGGGTCATCGGGTGGGGCTTCACAGAACAGGGTGCGGGTGAGTCCTGTACTGTACTGTACTGGCCCTCAGGAGAGCCGTCCTGGGGGCCCAGCTGCCGTGGCCAGGCAGCACCGGGGCGGGGGGCACGGCCAGGACGAGGAGGTGGTGTGTCTCCGCTCCAGGGAAGATGTCTGACGAGCTGCTGCAGGCCTCGGTCCAGCTCATCGACCGGGCGCGGTGCAACGCCGAGGACGCGTACCAGGGCGAGGTCACCGCGGAGATGCTGTGCGCCGGCGTCCTGCAGGGCGGCGTGGACACCTGCCAGGTGAGCCTCGCGGAGCCCAGCGGAGGGAATCCCATGGGTGGGAGCTGGGTCCCAGAGAGACACAGAAGCCTGGACCAGAGTGCCCATGGAGCCTGGCACACGGAAGGCCTCAGCGTGTGCAGACGGAAGGAAGGGACAGAGCAGGGAGAGAGGTGCAGTCGGAGGATGACACGGGGTTGGAAGGGCCGATGGATGGAGGTGAGCAGAAGGATGTGAATTGGATCCATATTTCACACCTGCCCCCCATCCTGATGTCCCGTCTTCTACAGAGTCTGAGCCCAGGAATCCCGTCCGATTTCACTCTCCTGTCTGCAGCAACTGCCCTGCCCTCGAGAGCCCCCTGGTGTTGGGTGGGCCCCGGAGCCATGTCCCACAGGGACCAACCCCTGGCTGTGCTCTCACTTCCCACCCACGGAGGCTCTTCTGAGACTCTCTCATTAAAACCCCTAACCCTCCCCGGGCTGGTATGGCTCAGTGGATAGAGCATCGACCTATGGACCAAAGGGTCCCATGTTCCAGTCCAGTCAAGGCCATGTATCTCGGTTGCAAGCTCCTCCCCGCCCTGGTCAGGGCTCGTGCGAAGACAAACAATCAATGTCTCTCTCACATTGATGTTTCTCTCTGTCTTTCCCTCTCTCTTACACTCTCCCTAAAAATCAATGGGAAATGTCCTCAGGTGAGGATTTAAAAATAATCCTACCTAATAAAAAAGTAATATGCAAATTGACCATACCTCTGCTACACCCACAAGCCACGCCCATCAGGAGCAAATATGCAAGTAAACCCAACCAAGATGCCTGTGGCCACAGAGAGCAGGAGGGAGGCTTGGGTTTCCTGGGCGATGAAGGAAGCCAAGCTTTCCGCCTGCCCTTGCCTCTGCTTAAGGCTACAAAGTTTCAATTATAGAAGGTAAATAAATCCCAACAAAAATGGCTGCAGCCACAGAGCGAGCAGAAGGCTTAGCTCTGCTCCAGACTATAAAGTTTCAATTGCAGAAGGTAAATAAACTCCAGATACCAGGGCCTCCGCTTGGGTCACCAGGGGCTGTGGCCAGCCTGCGAACCACCACAGGCCCCTCTCCCAGGCCGTCCCACACCCCAAGGGAACCTCCATCCTGGTTTGCCCTAACACCTGTTAGGGCAAACCAGCTGGCCCCCACCCATGCGCCAGGCCTCTATCCTATCTAATAAAAGAGTAATATGCAGATTGACCATCACTCCAACACACAAGATGGCTTCCCCCATGTGGTCAAAGATCCTGTTCTTAAGTGTACACAAGATGGCCACCACAAGATGGCCAGCAGGGGAGAGCAGTTGTGAGAAACCAGACCTGTAAGGGAGGGAAGTTGGGGGCGACCAGGCCTGCAGTTGAGGGCAGTTAGGGGCTGCCACCAGGCTGGCAGGGGAGCAGTTAGGCATCAATCAGGCTGTCAGGGGAATGGTTAGGGGGTGATCAGACTAGCAGGCAGAAGCAGTTAGGGGCAATCAGAAAGGCAGGCAGGTGAGCAGTTGGGAGCCAGCAGTCCTAGATTGTGAGAGGGATGTTCGACTCCCTCAAAGGGTCTCAGATTGTAGAGAGTGCAGGCTGGGCTGAGGGACACTGCCCCCCCACCCCCACCCCCCGCTGCACGAATTTCATGCACCAGGCCTCTAGTAATAAATAAATAAATATGTAAATAAATAAACCCCCACCCAACCCACCCCATCCTCACCACTAGTTCTCTCCCTTGAGAGGTGCCTCTCAGTCACCTCATAGCCAGGTGAGTGCTGGGCTCGGGGACAGTGTCTTCCCTTGGGAGGCCCACAGTGGGGTGGGGCACGAACAGCAGTGTGGCTACCAAGTCACTGGGTTTTGAAGGAAGAGGCCTCAAGGGTCATAGGAACTGAAAAGGCAGACACCCAAGTAAGTGCAATTCTTGTTCTCTGACATCTTGTCTGTGTTCTCCCTCTCCTCCCCCTCCCTCCCCTCCCCTCTCCCTTTCCCTCTCCTCTCCCTCTCCATTTGATTCTAAGCTACCCAAAGGCAGGGATCTTGCTCTTTTCATGGGTTGAATCACTGGCCTAGAACATGCTAACTAACGTGCACTAGCCGTGCTGCCGGCTCAGTTCTGTGAGAAAGGCTGTATGAAAGGAAGACAAGCCGCATCCTTGCTCAGGGCCCTCAGCGCCTGCACCTGCCGCTGTGAGGCTGGATCTCCCAGGAGGGGCCTGGCACACCCCAACTCACGTGACTCCAACTGAACTCTTTCCCCCAAAAGGGAAGGCCCTCCAGGCCGCAGGAACAGTGCAAGCAGAGAGGCAGGGACGCCAGCACTGGGCGGCACAGGGGGCACAGGGAGGGAGGACTGGCATGCCCACCCTCCATCCCGCCCGCCTGCCTACCCAGCAGCCCTGCTCTGCCCTCCCAGGGAGACAGCGGGGGGCCCCTGATGCATCACTCCGACCTGTGGCACGTCGTGGGCATCGTGAGCTGGGGCCACGGCTGTGGGGGCCCCAGCACCCCGGGAGTGTACACCAAGGTCGCAGCCTATCTCAACTGGATCCACCGAGTCCTCACGGTGAGGGGCCGCCTCGCAAGCCCTCCCTCCTCTGCTCCCGGGTCCATCCGATGGCTGCATGGCGTGGAGGCAGCTTCCACCCGCCCTCCCCGTTGTCCCCACCAGCCATACAGCCTGGCTTCCCCCACTGAGGGCTGAGGGTCCTAGCTCAGAGATGCCGTTCAAGGCACATGCACATGCACATGCACGTGCGTTAGAGTGCGGGCTGTGCCAGCTGCCTCGCTGAGAACATTCCCGTTGGGGGGGGGGGGTGGTACTGAGGCCTCCCGGGGGTGGTGGGCGGGGCCAGGGCTTGGGGAAAGGAAGGTTCGTTCTGCACACAGCACCGCTGTGTCCGCTTGCACATCCTCTGACTCGCTCTCCACTGTGCTCTTATTCTAGTCGCAGCCCTGACGCCGCTGCCCCCGCAGGCCTGGGACCCGCTCCCACCCTGCGCTGCTTCCTCGCGGACCCCGGAAGCCGGGCACCGGGCAAGCGCCCCTCGTACGCCTCTCTGCCCACAGCCTCCCATGTCCCGGGCGGCTAAGGGCCCGTCCCTGTGAGAGACCCTGTGCCCACAAGAGCCCAAGGGGAGCTCCGCGGCCCCCTCGGCCACCCCTGGCAGTCCACGCACCCCGGGAGAGACCCCGCCCCGGGCCCGGGGCTCAGAGGCACCGCCAGGCGGGAAGGGCGTCCCCTCTGCGGAGCTGCTGAGGAGACGCGGACTCTCTGGGCAGAGCCCGTCACTGAGCGCCGGACGGAGGAGAAGCGGGTCTGAGCGAGCCTGGCCCTCCACGCGCCCCTCCGTCCCCCCGGCAGAGGCAGCTGCGTTTATTAAACAGGATGTGACGGTGACACCGTCCGCTGGGCTGCTTCATCGGAACTGAGCTGGGACTACTGAGCCACATCTTCATCTTTTTATTTAATTTTATTTTCTTTAATCTTTATTGTTGAAAGTATTACATATGTCCCCCTTCCCTCCAACCCCCTCCGCCCCCGGCCCTCACCCCCCTTGTCTGTGCCCAGGGGCCATGCAGAGATGCACACAGGGTCCTTGGTGATTGTCTCTCACCAGCCGCCCTGCCCGCCTTCCCCCCTCCCCGCCCCCCGACTCTGCATTCTGCGCCATGCCCCATGGCTCTGGGTCCACTCCGTCCATCAGTTTATTTTGCTAATTAGATTCCTCATATGAGTGAGGTCATGTGATAGGTGTCTTTCTCTGACTGACTGACGTCACTCAGCATGAGGCTCTCCAGGCCCCTCCGTGCTGTCCCAAAGGTAAGAGACCCTCCTTTCACTGCTGCATCGCGTTCCGTGGTGTGAATGCCCACAGCTTCTACCCACTCCTCTCCTGACGGGCACGTGGCTGTTTTCAGATCTTAGCTGCTGTGAACTGTGCTGCTGTGAACACACGGTGCATACGTTCTTTCTGATTGGTGCTTCCGATTTCTTAAGGCATATTCCTAGAAGTGGGATCTCTGGGTAAATGCAGTTCCGGGCTGTTCTCCATGGTGGCTCCCCAGTCTGCGTTCCCACCAGCAGTGCACGAGGTTGAACCACAGTCTTTATTCTTGGCCCGGGGAGGGACAGGTCTCACGGAGACAATCGATCCTCAGAGGAGAGGGGTGGGAAGAAGGAGACCAGCCACTGAGTGGGAGCTGTAGACGAGGGGAGCCAGGCGAGCAAGGCTCCTTCCATACAAGCCCTCAGTCACTCCTCCCTCCTCCCTCTGTGGTATCGGCCAGCGACAACCTCTGACCTGGGACGGTGATGGCGTAGACAATCAAGCGTAGACGTTGAGTCATGGTCCCCAGGTCGCTGGAGAGAGATTGCGCCTCTGCCTCCTAACCAATCTGGAGAGCCCTGGCGCGGCTTTTACCATTCTTTTTTTAAGTCACTTATCACCTGCCAGTATGACTTGGCCCCACGCTGGGTCTGGGGACGTAAGTTGCTACACTCAGAGAAGGGAGCCGTGGGCTTCCTGGGGCCATGTGGGCGTGCCAGCGTGTGGCGGACCCTCTGGGCGAGGTAACTCAGATCCTAATGAAAATGCTCAGTCCTGAGGATGTAACAGAACCCTCAAAGACATACATGTGAATCCATCAGAATCCTGAACGGCAACTCAGGTGGCGATCTGGGAGCAGCAGCGAATGGCAATCTCGGGCTGCCCTGGGGACAAAGACCTGTGCGAAGGCCGAAGAGGCTGGGGAGCCGAGAGAAGTCTGAAGGGTAGAGGGGCTGCGGACGCACAGGGCTCAGTGCTGCCGTGTGTGGTGTGGGAGGCAGCGTTCAGCTGCTCAGCTGGTGGCTGTGGTGCAGCGGCTGCTCTGCTCAGCGGGAAGATGTGTTTGTCTGTGGGCCGGTGGCAGCGGCCTGTGTGGGCTTCACTGTGAGGACTGTTGTCTGGCGGCTGGGACGGCCGCTACACTGGCTTCTACAATAAAGGCTTTCTTACATACACCCTCAACCTCTCACGGCTCCTCCGTCCACCACCCGCGTCCACGGAGGGCCAGCCTGCAGAGGGCTGGGCCCTACTGGGAGCGCAGTGGGCGGGGCTTGGGAAGGAACCTGCCCTGGCCGCTGGCTAGCCCAGCAGAATTCAGAAGACGGCAGGGACGCAGGAGCTGTGCTCCGGCTGCTCTGACACACGTTTCGGTACGTTCTTTCTTTTTCTTAATCCTCACCGAGGATATTTTTCTACTGATTTTTAGAGAGAGTGGAAGAAAGAGGGAAAGACAGAGAGAAACACATCGACTGGTTGCCGCCCAGCATGACCCCTGACCAGGGCCTGGGCCAGGGAGGAGCCTGCAACCAGCGTAGATGCCTTTGAGTGTAATCGAACCAGGACCCTTTGGTTTGCAGGCTGATGCTCTATCCACTGAGCCACTCTGGCGAGGGCAGTTCTTTGAATTGTGCGATGCTTTGGTTTGATCATGGGTGAAATGGGCATTGTGATGTCTGCCTTCTGAGAGTTTAATCAGACACAGCACTGTAGGGAGGTAACTGGCAAGTCTGGGAATTTGGTGTCTGTTTGCCTTAGTCATCACAAGACAGAGGTGGGGTCTGCCTGGCCTCCTCCCAGAGGCCTCCTCACCTGCTGCCGAGCCCCTTTCAAAGCCCCTGCAGTTGGAAGCCGACACTGAACTGCCTGCCTACCTGCACACTGTTCCTGCATTTCAAAAAAGGAGTTCCTGGAATCCTATTTCAACCAATAGGACTGAGGCTTTCTCCATCCAATCACAGCTGCTCAGCTCTGGCCAATCAGAGTGGTTCTATTCTGACCAATCAGTACAGTGCCTTTTGCACCAAACTGCAAGGACTTTGAATCCTCATTTGCATGAAGACAGAGCAATCAGGGACCAGGGCAGGGACTTCTGGCCATATAAATCAGCTCCTCTCTCCCTGAAAACACTCTTTCCTTTAAGACTGGATCTCCCTGATTGAGCTAAAACATGGATGCTGTCTCAGCAGAGCAGAGTAGAGCTGTCTAGCTGGAGGGGGCCTGGCCGAGGGCGGCCTGGCTGGAGTTGCCTTGCAGCTGTGCTGTGTCACCATTGGGTTGTTTTGCAATGAATAATGTTTCCTTTTTCATTTCACCTCAAATTGGGGATTCCTGTTAGCATTGAGTGGGTGCAGGGACCATCTACCATCTGTTGACACCTGGAGTTTACATTCTAGTTAGAGATGTACAATAAATAAATAAATATGTCAGCTAGGGATAATTGCTTTGGGAAAAATAAATCGGTAAGGAGACAGTGTCAGCCTTTGGACATGTTGTTACAGACAGGATGGCAGGGAAATGCTTTCTGGGAGATGGCATCTGCACAAAGACCTGATTGGGATGGGGGAATGAGCTCTGAATATCTGAGGAAAGGCATTCTAGCAAAGGAACAGCATATGCAAAAGTCCTGAGACAGGAGGAGGCTGAGGTTTGGAAGAGCAGCAGGGACAGCAATGGGACTGAGCGGATGAGTGAGCAGAAGAAGAACGTTCAGTAGAGAGGATGCCAGAGAGGCAGCAGGGCCAGGACAAGGCCCTGGGCAACCGTGAGGCAGGAGGAAGGTAAGCTGGGAAGTCATGAGCAGAAGGACAATCTAATTTTTTATAATTTTTAAGATGCCGCTTATATGCAGTAAAATTCACCATTTTTAGTGCAGAGTTCTTCCAGATTTGGCAACTGTGTCCAAGCATGCTCCATAGCTCAGTTACCCCCAAAAGCCCCCCTACCTGTGTGGCCTCACACCCCCTGTTCCCCTGGGGCCGCTGGTCTGTGTTCTGTCCCTGGTTTTGCTTTTCCCAGGACCCCATTCAAAGGGAGCTGCAGAGCAGGCTGCCTGACGGATTCTTTCACATCTCATGATGCACCCGGAGGGTACGCCACCGATGGGGGCACGGGTTGTGCTCACCCCGCACCAGCGACCGGCATTTCAGAGTGTTCGTTTCCGTGTGACAAGATCAGGCCTCTGCAAGCACCTGTGTGCAGGATTTTATGTGGCACAAGTTTGTGTGATTTCTTTCTCACAGGAAATGAGTATACCCCACCCCCATCTGAAACAACCAAACGGCTGGGGGTAGTCTCAGTGGCGCTCAGACCTGGCACCGAGCAGGCAGCACAGGCCTCGCAGAGGGAGCTGAGCGGCCGGGGACCCAGGCCTCCGGCCTCCCATGGGTGCCGGCAGGTGAGGGAGCCGCCCCGGCTGAGGAAGGACCCTCCTGGAGCTCACAGGGGCCAGGACGGGAACACTGCACCCTGGGGTGGAAACACGGTATTTCCTGGGAGACGGGAAGAATATGCCAAAGGGATCGCCTCAGCAGCGGTGAGATCGGCCGAGGTGCCAGCTGTCCCCTAGCCTTGCTGGGGTTCCCGTGAAGGTTTGAGGTGCAGGAAGGGAGGACCACACGCCTCTGGCCCTGGGGACCTGCCTGGTGCACCAGCTGCCAGCACTCAGGACCCAGGGGCCGTCGCAGGCCCTGGCGCTGCCTTGGCCGTCCGGTCCTCAGCACCTCCAGATGCTTATTTCTCTCTTTCAAGCTTTGTGTGATATACCTTCCAGGCCCTGTGCTGGCCTCCTTGTCTCTCCCTCAGGAATCAGCGGCCTCCATCCCTGCCCTGTGTGTGTAAAGACACCATGTCATTCTCTGTTTGTTTGTTGGTGTTGGAATAGAGTAAATGATCTGCTGTAACCGGTTTGGCTCAGTGGAGTGTCGGCCTGTGGACTGAAAGGTCCCGGGTTCGATTCCAGTCAAGGGCATGTTCCTTGGTTGCAGACACATCCTCAGTGGGGGGTGTGCAGGAGGCAGCTGGTCGATGTTTCTCTCTCATCGATGTTTCTAACTCTCTATCCCTCTCCTTTCCTCTCTGTAAAAAATCAATTATATATATATATATATATATATATATATATATATACATATATATATATATATAAATATGTATGTATATATATAAAGAGTAAATGGTCCCCATTGGATACCAGACTCAGGCCCGGCGAGGAAGCTGGCACTGTAACCAGGGGAGAGCTGCGGGGCCTGTGCAGGGCCGGAGTGCTGGGTGGTCCAGGGGAGACGGCGAGGGCCCTGCCCAGGGTCGGAGCCATGGTGAGGGTGGTTGAGTTCAGGCTGCATTGGGAACCTGCAGCTGGCGAGACTGGCGATGGAAAGGATGTGGTGTGAGAGGGCACGAGGGGTCGTGGCAGGCGCTGCTCTGTGGGGCGGTGACGGGTGACCAGGGAGGACGGGCAGAGCAGCTCCGGGACTGGAATGAGGTGAGGTCACGAGGCTCATTTTTTTTGTTTTGTTTTGTTGAGTGTTTTTAAATATATTTGTATTGATTTCAGAGAGGAAAGGGGAGGGAGAGAGAAACATCAGTGATGAGAGGAAATCATTGATTGGCTGCCTCCTGCACATCCCCTACTGAGGCGGCATGTGCCCTGACCGGGAATCGAACACTGACCTCCTGGTTCATAGGTCTATGCGCAACCACTGAGCCACACCGGCGGGGCATGAGGCTCGTTTTGATCAGCTGACATAACTGTGTCTGCAAGGAAGTCATTTCAATGCGCGTGCGCGCGTACACACACACACACACACACACACACACACACCCGCCTTCCCCAGTCCGCCCCTCAGACAGCCTCCAGGAGCAGGTGCAGAATGGAGTGAGCTCAGTGAGGCCACGCCCGGCCCACCTCCCTCCATGGCCGTGCCTCCCTGGGGCCCTGGGACCCTCATGGGTGCTTAAAGCTTCCCCGGGGAGCTTAAAGCACGTGACTCCCGCTGCCTTGTGTCGGCCTCGCCAGGGCAGCCAGAGGTGGTGTGAGCATCTCCTTTGCTGGCCCGGACTGGTGAGTGGCCCCCAGGCCTCTCATGGGCAAACCACAGAGTGAGTGGTGAAGCCAGAGCCCGGGACTCTGAACCGGGATGGCGCTCCCCGCGCCCCCCAGGCCTTGCTGAGCTCCCCCCAGGGCGGTGTCTGCGCACCTGATGTGCGGGCACGGCCCACTCCCAGATGCAGGAAAGGTCCACGGTCCCCCTAAGCGAGGGGGCACTGGGCCTGATTGTGGGGCCGTGGGCTGTCTGTGCCTTCAGTCTGTCTGCTCTACCAATCGTCTGACAACAGAGGAACCAGAGACCATGAGGAAACCGCTCCAGCTCTGGCCCTCGCCCCTGCGGATGTACCGCATTCCAATCTCCCAGACCCCCTCTCCCAGGGCTGCCGCAGAGGGCGGACCCACCTGTCTAAAGCCAGACACACACACACACACACACACACACATGCCCCGGACTCTGGCTCCACCCGGAAGATTCTTCGCTCTCCGCACACAGCTCTCCTGCCCGGCCGCCAGCATGCACCCTGCTCTGTCTTCCGTCTGGAGCAGAAAACCACCCGCCCTTCTTCCTATGGGCCAATGCCCTCTCTGTCCTTCACAGCCAAGGCGCTTGGCACCGCAGCCTCAGCCCTGGCTGGTGTTGCCCAGTGGATAGAGTGTCGGCCTAGGGAGGGAAGGCCCCGGGTTTGATTCTTGTCAGGGCACATGCCGAGGTTGCAGGCTCCATCCCCAGTGGGGCGTGCAGGAGGCAGCTGACGGATGATTCCCTCTCGTCATGGATGTTTGTATCTCTCTTCCTCTCTGAAATCAATAAAAATATATTTTTAAAAAAGTGTAACCTCATGCACTGGTGCCCGCAGCCCTCCTACCACTGACTCCTCCACACTCTAGACCCAAACTTCCGCTGCCTCCCACCGGCCACCCCGTTCCACCACCGAGCCCTCTGCAGCACCGCCCGCCCGCAAGCACTCTTCCTGCTGCCTACACCCCACTCTGCCTTCCCCTCTGGCAGCTCTTCATCAGCCATCATGGCAGCCCCGCCTCCAGCCCTCCCCTCAATGGCAGAGCCCCGCCTCCAGCCCTCCCCCAATGACAGAGCCCCTCCTCCAGCCTCTCCCAATGACAGAGACCCTCCTCCAGCCCTCCCCCAATGAAAGAGCCCCTCCTCCAGCCCTCCCCCCAATGACAGAGCCCCTCCTCCAGCCCTACCGCCAATGAGAGAGCCCCTCCTCCAGCCCTCCCCCCAGTGACAGAGCCCCTCCTCCAGCCCTCCCCTCAATGGCAGAGCCCCGCCTCCAGCCCTCCCCCAATGAAAGAGCCCCTCCTCCAGCCTCCCCCAATGTCAGAGACCCTCCTCCAGCCCTCCCTTCAATGGCAGAGCCCCGCCTCCAGCCCTCCCCCAATGAAAGAGCCCCTCCTCCAGCCTCCCCCAATGACAGAGACCCTCCTCCAGCCCTCCCCTCAATGGCAGAGCCCTCCTCCAGCCCTACCGCCAATGACAGAGCCCCTCCTCCAGCCCTCCCCTCAATGGCAGAGCCCCACCTCCAGCCCTACCGCCAATGACAGAGCCCTCCTCCAGTCCTCCCCTCAATGGCAGAGCCCCTCCTCCAGCCCTCCCCCCAATGACAGAGCCCCTCCTCCAGCCCTCCCCACAATGACAGAGCCCCTCCTCCAACCCTCCCCCCAATGACAGAGCCCCCCCTCCAGCCCTCCCCTCAATGGCAGAGCCCCACCTCCAGCCCTCCCCCCAATGACAGAGCCCCTCCTCCAGTCCTCCCCCCAATGACAGAGTCCCTCCTCCAGCCCTCCCCCCAATGACAGAGCCCCTCCTCCAGCCTCCCCCAATGACAGGGCCCCTCCTCCAGCCTCCCCCAATGACAGAGCCCCTCCTCCAGCCCTACCGCCAATGAGAGAGCCCCACCTCCAGCCCTCCCCCCAGTGGCAGAGCCCCTCCTCCAACCCTCCCCCAATGACAGAGCCAAGGTTCCCTGCATGAGCCCCTCTTCCCTGGGGTCTGAGCATGCTACTTGCTGCTAAGTCCTAAACTCTTGTTTCCAGCTCTGCTGTTCTGGTCCTGTGGGCAAACCCAACATTTTCACATGAACCAGCCCCTACCCTCACTCTCTCCCAGGGCTCCTCCAGCACCAGACACCCACAGGAGACACTTGGAGGTCTTCCTACTGCCTTCTTCTCCTCACCCGTGAATACACTGGACACTCTAATAAAAGAGTAATATGCAAAATGACCATCACTCCAACACACAAGATGGCTGCCCCCATGTGGTCAAAGATGCTGCCACAAGATGTCCAGCAGGGGAGAACAATTGGGAGGGAACAGGCATGCAAAGGAGTGCAGTTGGAGATGATCAAGCCTGCAAGGGAGGGCAGTTAGGAGTGACCAGGCCTGCAGGGGAAGGCAATTAGGGGTGACCAGGCCTGTAGGAGAGAGCAGTTAGGGGCAATCAGGCTGGCAGGGGAACAGTTAGGCCTCAATAAGGCTGTCATGGGAGTGGTTAGGAGGTGATCAGGCTGGCAGGCAGAAGAGGTTAGGGGCAATCAGGAAGGCAGGCAAGCGAGCAGTTGGGAGCCAGCAGTTCCCTGGGTTGTGAGAGGGATATCCCACTGCCTGTTTAGGCCTAATCTAGTAGGATTGGGCCTAAACGGGTAGTTGGACATCTCTCAAGGGGTCCCAGATTGGAGAGGGTACAGGCTGGGCTGAGGAACACAGACACCCCTGTGCATAAATTTCATGCACCAGGCCTCTAGTGTGTGTGTGTGTGTGTGTGTGTGTGTGTATCATTGATTTCAGAAAGGAAGGGAGAGGGAGAGAGCAATAGAAACATCAATGAGGAGAGAGAATCATCGACTAGCTGCCTCCTGCAGGCCCCACACTGGGGATCCAGCCCACACCCTAGCCAGGTGCCCTTGACCAGAATGTAACCATGACCTCCTGGTTCACAAGCGATGCTCACCCACTGGCTGAATACTCTCCAGCTTACCTCAGCCCCTCACACCCCAGCCCTCCTGCCTTCCTCTGCCTGGGCAGCCACCCTGGGCCCACGGCGGCTGTCTCGGGCTGCCACCTCCACTCCGTCCTCTGCCCTGCAGCATCGCCATGGCTCCCGCTGCCTCCAGAGCGAACCCTGCAAGCCTGGCCATCTGGCTCTGCCCACCCTGCCCACTGCCTGCTCCTGCCTCCACCCCACCCTCTCCCAGAGCCCATTGCTGGGTTCACTACCCGCTTCTCTTTTCTGAGGTGCCCGGGCCCAGCCACCCACCCCAGGGCCACAGGCTGTCCATGGCGAGCAAAGGGAGGGATGCCCCTCTGACCCTCCTCTTTTCCCAGCCCGCTGGCCTGGGAATGCCCTCTGAGGTGAAGCACTGCCAAGAGGGCGTCCATGCTGAGAATTCTGGTGAGGCCAAGTCCAAGAGCAGCAGCAGCCACACACCCCAGGCATCCCGACTCCTCCACAGCAGGGACTCCTGAGGTGGCTATGGTGCAGGGAATCTACCAGAAAGAAGCTCAGAGGACACTGTGCAAGGGTGTGGGCGGGATCATCCTGTGGTCCAAGCCTGAGCCTCCTCGGGCCCAACAGCTCCTCTGGAACCCAGAGTGGAGAAGCTGCCCTCCTCAGTCAGCTGCTCCTGCTCAGTGCTGCCCCCTGCAGCCCAGAGCACGGGTGCTGCCCCCTGCGGCTACCTTTGTCATGGAAGCAGATCCCACCTGGGTCCAGGATGTGGGTATCACTTAAGGAGGGAGGAAGTGTGTTATGGGAGGAGGTGTTATGGGATGAGGAAGGAGGTGTGTAATGGGAGGAGGGAGGAGGTGTGTGTTATGGGAGGAGGGAGGAGGTGTGTGTTATGGGAGGAGGGAGGAGGTTTGTGTTATGGGAGGAGGGAGGAAATGTGTTAGGGGAGGAGGGAGGAGGTGTGTTATGGGAGGAGGGAGGAGGTGTGTTATGGGAGGAGGGAGGAGATCTGTTATGGGGGGAGGAGATGGGGGTGTTAGGGAGGGAGGGAGGAGGTGTGTATTATGGGAGGAGGGAGGAGCTGTGTGTTGTGGGAGGAGGGAGGAAATGTGTTAGGGGAGGAGGGAGGGGGTGTGTTATGGGAGGAGGGAGGAGGTGTGTTATGGGAGGAGGGAGGAAGTGTGTTATGGGAGGAGGTGTTATGGGATGAGGAAGGAGGTGTGTAATGGGAGGAGGGAGGAGGTGTGTGTTATGGGAGAAGGGAGGAGGTTTGTGTTATGGGAGGAGGAGATGTGAGTGTTATGGAAGGAGGGAGGAGGTGTGTATTATGGGAGGAGGGAGGAGGTGCGTTATGGGAGGAGGGAGGAACTGTGTGTTATGGGAGGAAGTAGGAGGTGTGTTACGGGAGGAGGTAGGAGGTGTGTTATGGGAGGAAGGAGGAGGTGTGCTATGGGAGGAGGGAGGAGGTGTGTGTTATGGGAGGAGGTAGGAGGTGTGTAATGGGAGGAGGGAGGAGGTGTGCTATGGGAGGAGGGAGGAGGTGTGTGTTATGGGAGGAGGTAGGAGGTGTGTTACGGGAGGAGGGAGGAGGTTGTTATGGGAGGAGGGAGGAGGTATGTTATGGGAGGAGGTAGGAGTTGTGTTATGGGAGGAGGGAGGAGGTGTGTGTTATGGAGGAGGGAGGAGGTGTGCTATGGGAGGAGGGAGGAGGTGTGTGTTATGGGAAGAGGGAGGAGGTGTGTTATGGGAGGAGGGAGGAGGTGTGCTATGGCAGGAGGGAGGAGGTGTGTTATGGGAGGAGGGAAGAGGTTTGTTATTGGAGGAGGGAGGAGGTGTGCGTTTTGGGAGGAGGGACTATGTGTACTTCCCTGGCCAGGAACATGTGCCACATGCTTACACAGTTGTTTTTAATATGTTTTATTGACTTCAGAGATCCATGATATGAGAGAATCATGGGTAGGCTGCCTCCTGCCAGTGCCACGCTGGGGATGGAGCCTGTGCACGTGCCCTGACCAGGAATCGATCCGTGACCCCCTGGTTCATGGGTCAACGCTCAACCACTGAGCCACACTGTGGGCCGGAGGAACCTCTTAAACACAACTGGATGGAGAGGAGGCCCGTCGGGGCCACAGCCAGCAGGTGGCAAGACCGGAGCCCAGCCCCAGCTGGTCAACAAGGAGGACACAGCGTCTCTTCACCACGACATTTATTTCTTCCAGGCAAAGCGCAGGCGAGCCGCAGCGCAGGCCCGTGGTGAAGACGAGACCACGGCCCGGCCGGCCCCAGCCTGCGCTGAGGGTGCACAGGCGGCCTCCCGCGGGCCCCCGCCCACCCTGCTGCCGGCTCTGTGCTGCCAGGGCGTGGGCTGTGGGTGCTGCGGGTTCCCGCAGAGGACAGTGCATGGATCGGAAGCACTGCAGACCCGAGCGGGGCGGGGGCGGGGGTCTCCGGCCTGGGGCGGGGGCAGTGGGGAGAGCAGCAGGACTTCATTTCTCTGAGAGGCCCTCCGATGGCAGAGAAGTGCCCATGGTGGAGACAGTGAGTCACGGAGCACAGGGGTGTGGTGTCTTCTCTCCCCCGCCCCCTGGTGTCCTCCGTTTCTCCGCCTCTGGGTGCCTCTGGGTGCCCCCAGGTAACGCTGATCCAGACCAGCACTCCAGCAGCGAAGGCAGTCCACCTCAGCACCCCAGCCCGTGCCCGCCACCTTGGGAACATGGCTCACGCCCCATCCCCTCCAGCTCCGTGGCCAGCCGCTGGGAGCTCTGGGCTCCACCACGTCCCTGGCCCCACTAGCAGCCCGGGTCCGCCCCCTCCTCTGCTCAGCGCCCTGAGGAGCCCCGAGGGGTGCTGAGGCCGAGGGCGGGGCAGGTGGGGAGCTGGGAAAGCCCTGTCTGCTGGCACTCATCGCACCGCCTGCCCACTGCCTGCGCCCTGGACGCCCAGGACCCACTGTGAGAATGGCCGGTCCGGCCCACAAGCCTGCCACCTCCCCCGGCCAGCCCTGGAGGAGGCGCGCTGGGTCAGCATGCGAAGACGGCGTGTGTTCATGCAGGCCCTGTCCGTCTTCCCGGGGGCAGTCCCAGGTCGGGCAGCACAGCTCTTTGGTGTGGGGACTAAATGCAACTTTCTCAGACCACTTACAGTGCCAGCAGGTAACCCCAGGCATGGGGGCACCGAGACCCCTACAGGCCCATCGCCGCCATTGAGGCCACCCACCACAGCCACCGACTGGAGCCTGCAGGCATCAGCCAGTTCCCAACAACACTGAGTCCAAGGGGAGACCTGGAGCCCAGAGGGAGGAGGAGGGAGTCTGCGGGAGAGAGGGAGGCCGGGGAAGGGGGAGAGAGAAGGAAAGTGGGGGGAGGAGGTGTGTGTTATGGGAGGAGGAAGGATGTGTGTCATGAGAGGAAGGAGAAGGAGGAGGTGTGTGTTATGGGAGGAGGGAGGAGGTGTGTGTTATGGGAGGAGGGAGGAAGGAGTGGGAGGAGGGAGGAGGTGTGTTATGGGAGGAGGTGTGTGTTATGGGAGGAGGTAGGAGGTGTGTTATGGAAGGAGGGAGGAAGGGGTGGGAGGAGGGAGGAGGTGTATGTTATGGGAGGAGGGAGGAGGTGGGTGTTATGGGAGGAGGAAGGAGGTGTGTAATGGGAGGAGGGAGGTGGTGTGTGTTATGGAGGAGGGAAGAGGCGTGTTATGGGATGAGGGAGCAGATGTGTTATGGGAGAAGGGAGGAGGTTTGTGTTATGGGAGGAGGAGGTGTGAGTGTTATGGGAGGGGGGGGGAGGTGTGTGTTAGGGGGGGAGGAAGGAGGTGTGTAATGGGAGGAGGGAGGAGGTGTGTGTTAGGGAGGAGGGAGGAGGTGTGTGTTATGGGAGGAGGGAGGAGGTGGTTATGAGAGGAGGGAGGAGGGAGTGGTAGCAGGGAGGAGGTGTGTTATGGGAAGAGGGAGGAGGTGTGAGTTATGGGAGGAGGGAGGAGGTGTGTGTTATGGGAGGAGGGAGGAGGTGTGTTATGGGAGGAGGGAGGAAGGAGTGGGAGGAGGGAGGAGGTGTGTGTTATGGGAGGAGGGAGGAGATGGTTATGAGAGGAGGGAGGAGGAAGTGGTAGCAGGGAGGAGGTGTGTTATGGGGAAGGGGCACAGAGAGGAAGACAGGACCAAGTTGAATATCCCACTGACTGTCCTGCTGGCCTCCTAGGTCACTTTCCAAGCCCAATGGACTTTTTACACACAGCTCGCCCCTCACATCCCTCCTGTGAGGTAGGTATTAGGACTCCCACCGGAGAGATGGCCCAGCTCAGCTCAGAGAAGATGCCTGCCTGCTCAGGCAATGCTCCTCCTGTGCCAGGGCTTGGGCCCCCCACAGCCTCTCCCAGCAGGGGCGCTGCCTGCCAGCCTGGGGGTGCTGGGAGGCCAGGGCTCCGCAGGAAGCAGCTTTGTTTCCCAAAGGCCTGCTACTGGCTCTGCTGCTGCCGGTGCCAGGAAATGACCTAAGCCCAACCGGAGGAGCTCTGAGCAGGTCAGAGGGACAGGGGCAGCTTGGGAAGGGGGACCCTGAGCTCGTGGGGTGGGCTTGGCCCGGCACAGCCCCCCAATCTCCTCCCCGCCCCCTCTCTGGGCCCGTCTCCCCCGGGACGCTGATGCTTTCTGGAAGGGGAGGCCTGAGGCAGGGGCTCCTGCCTCCCTCCCGGGCCCAGAGAGCCTCTCGGGGACGCTGAGCGCAGGGAGTGGGTGCAGACCCCCCCCACCCCACCCCCAGGAACCGCACATGGGGCCACCCTGCACCTCCACACCCTCGCCAGGGACCCTGGGCACTGGATGCAGTCTCCATGACTCAGCACCTGCGGGGGGGGTGGGGGGGAAGGGGTTCACAGGGAGCCGTCAGCAGTGCCACGTGAGATCCACGTGAGACTGGTGGTGTGTGGGGGGGGTGGGGGGAGCTGGACCTGTAAGGCACAGTCTAGCCCACACGGGGTGCAGCGGTTTTTGGAAAAGCAGAGGAAATGGGCGCTCGCTCCTCCCTCCGAATGGCGAGGGGGTGCCCAGCAGAACAGCAGGCAGCCAGGAGCCCGGCACTGTCAGAGGAAGGGACCTGAGGCGGAGGCAGCCCTGGCAGAGCGGGTGGCAGCCTGAGCCAGGAGCAGGTGTGAGGGCACCAGGCGCCAGCCAGCAGAGAGAGGGCGCCCAGGCAGAGGGCCCCCGTGCTGAGGGGGGCCGGGGTGCTGCCAGCTGAGGAGGGGCCAGCGCCCGCAGGGCCTGGTGGGCACTCCCTCTGGGACCCTGCCGTGCCCACTCTGGCATGGCAGCCAGCCCAGAGGGGCCAGGGCACCCCCACCCTGCAGGACAGCCAGCCCTAGGTGCAGCCTCTCCCTGCACCCCTCCAGCCTCCACCCCAGATCCTGTCAGGGTCCCTGAGGCACACAGCGTCAGACCCTCTAGGAGAAGCTGGGGGCCCAGGCCCCTCTTACAGCCCCAGAGGAGAGCCGCCTGCCCAGCTGCCCAGGTGTGAGGACTGCCCCACCACCACCACCACCGCACCCCAAACCCCTTCTCCCGGAGCCCGGGCTGGGGCTGGGCTGGTGCTGGGGGCTGGGGCTGGGCTGGGGCTGGGGCTGGGGTTGGAGGCTGGGCTGGTGCTGGGGGCTTGGGGCTGGGGGCTGTGGCTGGGGGCTGGGCTGGGGCTGGGGGCTTGGGGCTGGGGGCTGTGGCTGGGGCTGGGCTGGGGCTGGGGGCTTGGGGCTGGTGCTGGTGCTGGGGGCTGGTGCTGGGGGCTGGGGGCTGGGGGCTAGGCTGGGGCTGGGGCTGGGGTTGGAGGCTGGGCTGGTGCTGGGGGCTGGGGCTGGGGGCTTGGGGCTGGGGGCTGGGGCTGGGGCTGGGGCTGGGCTGGGGCTGGGGGCTTGGGGCTGGGCTGGGGCTGGGGGCTGGGGCTGGGGCTGGGCTGGTGCTGGGGGCTGGGGCTGGGCTGGGGCTGGGGCTGGGGCTGGACTGGGGCTGGGGGCTGGGCCTGGGGGCTGGGCTGGGGCTGGGGTGGAGGGGGACTGGAGGGGGACAGGGCGGGCTCCCCGGAGGACTAGGTTTGAGGCAAGCAGCAGCAGCTTCAGGCTCGGGGCCCGGTGCTCAGACGGCTCCCGGGCCAGGCCGCAGGGCTACACCTTGGTGGGCGCCTTCTCCTCGGCCTTGGAGCCCTGCAGCCCGTTCTCCGTGTGGTCGTTCCCGGAGGAGCTCACCAGGCACTCCTTCCTGCGAGGGGGAGGGAGCGGTGGGTGGGGAGGAGGGCGATGGGAGGAGGAAGGCAGCTGAGCCGATGACAGTGGCTCTGGGGGGTGCAGGCAGGGTGGGGAGGGGGACGGGCGAGAGGAGGAGGGAGCGCTTTGGGACGGAGCACTCACTTCTTCTCCCGTGTCTTCTTGAGGATGAAGGTGACGAGCTTCTTGATGAGCAGGATGAGGACCAGGAGCCCCACGACGCCGCCCACCACGGACACGATGATGAGCGTCAGCGTGTTGTCCACTTCCTCCACTGGGGGGGGACAGGGCGCGGGTCACCCTGAGCCGAGCAGGAGCCCAGCACGGTGGCCGGCCAAGGCCCACTCAGCCTGTGGCCTGCATCTGGCTGTCCACCTGGGCCCTCCCCCTCTCCCAGAGCCAGAGCAGAGAAGCTGGAATGTGGGGGGCACTCAAAGGAACCCCGCGTCCTCTCCCCCTGCCCACACACATCTCCCACAGGCCCAGGCTCCAGAGAAATGAGACAGGACCCCGGAGCCACGTGAGGCGCGGCCTCTCCCCAGGCTTTCCCCTGAGCAGAGAAAGTCAGGTCCGGTGTCTCCTGTGGGGGAGACTGGGGCGTCCCCCGGCTGCTACCGGCGGATGGCAGCTCATTCCCGGGCTGGTGGCCCCGAGAAGGCCCCGGCCTGCTTCTCCTCTGCTCCGTCCGTGACCCCGGCTCCTCAAGCCCCCTCCCCACCCTGACACAGCCCCCATGTCCGGCCTAAAGGACTCATCCCCTCTCCACTCAGGGCTTGGCAACCGCGGCTGCCAAGGCCAGGACCCCTTCCCAAAGCCCTCCTCACAGCTGCCTCCCCCTCCTCCTCCCCCTCCTCCTCTTCATCCTCCTCCTCCTCCTCTTCATCCTTTTCCTCCTCCCCCTCCTCCTCCTCTTCCTTTTCCTTCTCCTCCTTCTCCTCCTCCTCCTCCTCCTCTTCCTCCTCCCCTCCTCCTCTTCATCCTCCTCCTCTTCCTTTTCATCCTCTTCCTCCTCTTCCTCTTCCTCCTCCTCCTCTTCCTCCCTCCTCCTCCTCCTCCTCCTCCTCTTCCTCCTCCTCCTCCTCTCTCTTCCTCCTCTTTCCCCCTCTTCCTCCTCCTCCCCCTCCTCTTCTTCCTTCTCCTCCTCCTCCTCCTTCTTCTTCTTCTCCTCCTCCCCCTCCTCCTCCCACTCCTCCTCTCCCTCCTCCTCTTCCTCCTCCTTCTCTTCTTCCTCCTCCTCTTTCTCCTCTTCCTTCTCCTCCCCCCCCCCCCCTACCTCCTCCTCCTCCCCCTCCTTCTCTTCCTTCTCTTTCTCCTCCTTCTCCTCCTCCTCCTCCTCGTCCTCCTCCGCCTGATGCCCTGGCCCTCAGCCTTCCGCCAGCGAGGCCTCCCCTAGCAACCCTGCAGGCACCACCTCTTCCCGACCATGCTCCTTCCTCGCCATACACTAACCCGCTCTCTGATACGATAGGATCTCCTCTTTATTTTGTCTCCCCCAGTTCTCCCTGTGGGCAAGATTTTATCTGCCTTGCCCTGGCTAGTGTGGCTCAGTGGATAGAGCATCGGCCTGTGGTCTGAAGGGTCCTGGGTTCAGTTCCTGGTCAGGGCACATGCCCGGGTTGCAGGCTGGATCCCCAGTAAGGGGCATGCAGGAGGCAGCCATCAATGATTCTCATCATCAGTGTTTCTATCTCTCTTTTCCTCTCTAAAATCAATAAAAATATTTTTTAAGAAAAGAACCTACACTAATAAAAGAGAAAAAATGCTAATTGACTGTACCTTCGCTATGCCCACAGCCAATCAGAGGGAGTATGCAAATTAACCCAACAAAGATGTGGTTAATTTGCATATGCTGAGGGGAGGAGGAGTGAAGACTGAAGACAGCTTAGAAGGAAAAGGGAGGGAAAGAAAGCATGGCGGCTGCTGGAGGGAAAGTGGGGTGGAGCGGGGCGGGGCGGGGCGGGGCAAGGCAGGGAGGGGCGAGGCGGGGCGGGGTGGGGCGAGGCAGGGAGGGGCGGGGGGCGGGGTGGGGCGAGGCAGGGAGGGGCGAGGCGGGGCGGGGTGGGGCGAGGCAGGGAGGGGCGGGGCGGGGCGGGGTGGGGCGAGGCAGGGAGGGGAGGGGCGGGGCGGCAGCGGTGGCCACTTGCAGGAATCTTCCTGCAAACAGGCTCCTAGTAAATACATAAGTATGCAAACAGAGAGAACTTGTCTGTCTGGTGCATGCTCCTCCTCGCGCCCAGAGCAGGCCTGCCACAGAGGGTACGTGTGGGTGGCGGGCGCGGGTCTGTCCGGATGAAGCTCCATCGGCCTGAGAAGCGTGAGGAGCGGAGCCAGGGCGAGCTCCTCCCTCAGCTGTGCCCACGGACGTGGTGTCCTCCCCTGCCTTCCGGACAGGCTGGGCACAGAGGGGTGACCTCCGGAGAGGAAGAGGGGCACCACAGACAGGCCTGTCCCAGGGCTCAGAGCAGCACGTGGCCCGGGTCCCAGCCACCAGAGCGCCGGTGGGTGCCCGCCCGCCCGCCCGCCCCTCCGCGCCGCCGTACGCTTATCCACCACTTGGAGGAAGATGGTGGCCTGGTGCTGCAGGTCCTTCTCCTTGGGGTTCTGCACGTGGCAGGTGTAGCGGCCGGTGTCGCCGAAGTCCAGGTCGTGCAGCAGGATGGACAGGTTGTTCTTCTTCTCCTTGGTGGAGCCCTCCAGCGTGATGCGCTCGTCGCCCCGCACTTGCAGCCGGGGCTCCGCCTTCTCGTTCTTCACGGTCCCTTTGAGGAGCTGCAGGGGGCGGGGGGGGGTCCTCGCTGTCAGGACTTCGCCTGCCCGCCTCCCGAGTCCCGCCCGCCGCGCGGGAGCAGCCTGTGGCCCAGAGCACCCGCCCGCCCGCTCTCCCTCCACAGCCAGCGCTCTGCCCTCCGGCCTGGCCTCAGCAAAAGCCCTGGGCCCCTGGGACGTAGCACAGCGCCTGCCAACGCGACCCCCCCACCCCCGGCGCCTCTGCCACCCCAGGTTTGCTGGCACGCCCTCTGTCCTCTGCACGGTGCCTCCGTGGAGACCGGGTCCATGCCACCGCCCGGCCACCGGTCCACCGTCAGCATTTCGTTATGTGGAGTCGGCCTCCCACGGTCCCTGGTCCGTCTTTCTGGTCCCCGCGAGATCGCAGGGGAGGGCTCGGTAACCCCGCCCAGCCCGGGGGCTCCTACAGCCCCCCACCCCCCGTCTGCTCGCTCCCCTCCCTGCTTCCCCAGCCCCTCTCCTGTTTGGACTGGGTGCTCCTCGCTCCCTCTCTCCGCGCCTCCAACGGCCCTTCTCCTCCCGCTTCAGAATTAACTATTTACCCCCTTCTGCACAAGCAAGTCCCGTGTCAGGGTCCCTCAGACCGCATAGGACACTCCAGCAAGAACCCCAACAGCCCCACCCGCGGCAGGATTTCAGCAGCCCTCCCCCGGGGTGGGCGGGGCGCTTCTGGGCCGACTGCAAAGAGCACCAGGGCAGCAAAGGAGGCCTCACAGAGCGAGGCCCCGAGGCCTGGGATGGAGGCCGCTGAGCGGCAGCGGGAGGCGGCCTGCCCTGGCCCGTCCCCTCTGCCCCCACCCCACGCCCACGCCACTTACGACCCGGAAGGCGTCGCTGCTGTTGTAGGACCAGGTGAAGGCCAGGTTGTGGAAGCCGATGCAGCTGGTGAAGGTGCAGGGCAGCAGGACCTCCGAGCCATTGACGGCGTAGATGGTGGCGGCCTTCCCCACGGACACCTCCAGCGCCAGGGCCGCGGGCAGCAGGAGGAGACCTGTGGGAGCACCACCCCTTAACCACAGCCCTCCGGCCGGCCTGAGGCTCGGTGGATGCGCATTGACCTATGAACCTGGAGGTCAGGGCTCCATCCCCAGGAGGGGGTGTGCAGGAGGCAGCCCATCAATGATTCTCTCTCATCACCGATGTTTCTCTCTCCCTCTAGGCCCTTCCCCTCTGCGATCAATTACAATATATTTTAAAAATAAACAAATCAAAAGCCTCCAGGCTGGAGCTCAGGGAGGGCCCGGGAAGGGGGTGGCTCGGCCAGGCAGGGAGCAGTCACCCTCGGCGTGAACTTCAGGAAGATGGTTCTCTTGACTTCCGGGGTCACCACCTGGGCCACCAGCCTTCCTTCTCCGTCCCCTGGCGGGATTGAAGGCGGGACCGCTTACAGCCCCGGTGGCATTCTGAGTGACCACTAGGGGTCACCCTAACCTAGGAAACGCGGCCCCACCTGGTGCTGAGCCTGAGCCTGCATGTCCTGGGCACAGTCTCTGAAAACGCCCTCCTGTCCCCCCTCATCCCCACCCCCCCCACCCCCACCCCCGCCCCAAGTGCCACAGCGATCTCCCCCAGAACAGCGGCCTGTTTCCGCCCTTGCGGCTAAGAAAGGAAAATGCAGTCCAGCCCCGGACTCTGTCCCACCGGAGCCCGGAGCCCCCCAGGGCCAGGATGGAGCGGGTGGGCTTGGGAACGGTGGTCCCCGGCAGGGCAGCAGCCAGCAGAGCGGCCACAGCGAGCAGCTCAGGGAGAGTCGGGCTGAGCACTGGGCGGGCGGCGTCTGGACCATCAGACCATCGGGATCACGCAAGAGGGATGGTGCACAGCGGCGCTGGCCTCTGTCCTCTCCTGAGTAGGTGTCCCCAACCCCCAGCCCCACTCTGACCTCCACCCCTCCTCCTCCACACCCACTTACCAGCTCATCCATCCCACCCGGCCTTGGGGACAGGGGGGCCGGCCCTCCTGCCAGCCTGCAAAGTCCTGGAGGAACCCCACTGTGCATCCAGGTGGGAGGAGGGCTTGGCCCCAGATCAGACGGTCTTTGGAGTGAGGAGGGTGCGGGCTCAGGGGCCTCCTCAGGCCCCTGAGTCTGCACCCTCCTGAGAGCACTCTGCACCCCTGAGAGCACTCTGTCCCAGACCCCAATCCTCGCTCAGTGTGCGCATGGGCCGTCTCATGGCATTCTCGCCTCGTCCCCGTGAGCTGGTGTTAGAATCACAGCTCACAGGCGGGAAAAGGAGGCTCAGAGGAGCCACGTGCCTCGCCTGGAGGGTCAGACTCCGGTCTCCTGGGCAGCTGAGCGCAGCCACCTGTCCTGGTCTCCCCGGCACCTCCTCCCAAAATCAGCCACCCGGACCTCCAGCCTGGGTCCCACGATGTCAAAGCCGAAGGGCCGGGATGGGAGTGTGAATCCCACTGCTTCCCTCAGACAGACCACACGGCCTAGACCGAGGAGGCATGGCTGAGCGGCAGACCAGCGGCTGGGCCACAGGGGCCCTCAGCCCAGGTGGCTCCAGCCCTGCGGGCGCACCCAGGGCGGGGTGTCCCCCAGGGCGAGATGTCCCCCAAAGCGGGATGTCCTCTGGGGCGGGGTGTCCCCCAGGGCGGGGTGTCCCCCATGGTGGGGTGTCCCCCAGGGCGGGGTGTCCCCCAGGGGCGGGGTGTCCCCCAGGACGGGGTGTCCCCCGGGGCGGGGTGTCCCCCAGGGCGAGATGTCCCCCAGAGCGGGATGTCCTCTGGGGCGGGGTGTCCCCCAGGGCGGGGTGTCCCCCAGGGGCGGGGTGTCCCCCAGGGCGGGGTGTCCCCCAGGGGCGGGGTGTCCCCCAGGACGGGGTGTCCCCCGGGGCGGGGTGTCCCCCAGGGCGGGATGTCCCCCAGGGCGGGGTGTCCCCCAGAGCGGGATGTCCTCCGGGGCGGGGTGTCCCCCAGGGCGGGGTGTCCCCCATGGTGGGGTGTCCCCCAGGGCGGGGTGTCCCCCAGGGGCGGGGTGTCACCCAGGATGGGTGTCCCCCGGGGCGGGGTGTCCCCCAGGGCGGGGCGGTCGGCGTTTTAAAGGCCTTGCCTGCTCCCCTCGGTGTGAGGAAATCATGGGGTTGTTTGGAGGAAGGGTTCAGACGTGAAATGACCACAGGCTGGACTCTATTCCGTTCCGCCCAGACTGTGGACGTGAGCCGCCGGTCGTCACCAGCCGGAGAGCTAACCGGCCTGGTGGCTGCTTCCCCCGGTTAGGCTGGTCCAGGACCCACTGCCGGTCTGTCCTGAACGGCTTTTCCAACCATTGCCACTACCAGCAGCCTCCGCTTTCCTTAAACCTCTCCCCGCCGGCCCTGCCACCAGCCTCTGTAACGGTCACAGAGAAAGTACATCGGCCCTGGCCAGTCCGCTCAGTGGACAGAGCGCTGGCCTGGCCTGAAGGCTCCGGATCCATTCTGGTCAAGGGCACGCCCCTGGGTTGCAGGCTCCTCCCTAGCCCTGGTCAGAGCTTGTGCGGGAGGCAACCAATGGATGTGTCTCCCTCACATCGATGTTTCTCTCTGTCTTTTCCTCTCCCATTCTCCCTAAACATTAATGGGAAAATATCCTCAGGTGAGGATTAACAAAAAAAAATTTTTAAGTCCATCAAACTTGAAATCCATGCCACGCATCAATAAATAAGTAAATGAATGTATGTCGCTGGCCTTGCCCTTTCTCCCACTCCTCGCAAGGAAGGGCCCTTCCAATCTGCCTGCCTTCCCTCCGCCTGGCGTGGTCAGCGCAGACGGGCTTCCTGCTGCCCTGCCCACAGCGAGCTGACACCGCGCGCCTGACCACGGGGACCGGAGGGACCAGGGAGTCCTCCCGGGAGAGCACAGCCGTGCGGCCGCCCCGGCTCCCCAGCTTCCCGGCCTCTCGGCTTCTGAAGACAGACTCTCCCTCCAGCGCGGGCAGCACCGGCGGGCTGCGCTGCCGCGGCCGCCGCCGGCTCCGTGCGTCCTGCCTTAGGCCGGCTCGGAGCTCCAGCGAACCGAGCAGAGCAAGCCCGTGTGCATGGTCAGCGATGGACACCGGGTCCCTGCCCCGCCTCTCATGAGTGCCTCTCCCAGCAGCACTGGCTGCCGGACGGGACGGAGGACCCGCTGCACATGTGTGAGCTCTCGCAGGCGCCAGGCTCTCCGGCCTCACACATGTGATGTGCTGGCTGGAGCCGCCCCATAGGCGGTCAGGTGGTCTGCTCGCGGCCCACGGAGACACGGCCACGGCCACAGCACCAGGAGCATCAGCCACAGCACCACGGGCCTCCCTCGCGTTGTGAAAGAGCAGGGCTGCCCGGCAGGGCTCCCGCTGGTGCTTTCCTTTTGGTTAATCCTCACCGAGGACATTTCCCATTGGTTCAGGGAGAGCGGCAGAGAGAGGGAGAGACAGAGAGAAACGTCGATGTGAGAGACACTGGATGGGTTGCCTCCTGCATGAGCCCCGGCCAGGGCCTGGGCCGGGGAGAATCCTGCAACCCAGGTCCGTGCCTTGACTGGAATGGACACTCTACCCACTGAGCAGCAGCGGCCAGGGCCTGAGGGGTTATTCAGTGAGCCCTCCCCGAGCCCCCGGAGGACAGTGACAGGCTTGGCGGCGTCCGCGGATCCTGGTTCCAGGCGGAGCCGGGCGCCCGGAGAGCGGTGCTGCCCCCGGGCTGCCCGGCCAGGGGCTCCGAGAGCCGCCGCGCTGGGGGGAGGGGGTGCATAGAGCCCGCTCTCATCACAACGGCCCAACAGAGGCATCGCTGTTCTCCTGCGGGCGATGCCAGCTGCCTGGGAGCCTGAGCTTACGGCAGGACAGGCGGGCATTCCACACACCACGTCTCACTGACCCGTCAGTCCCCATGTGCAACCCAGACGCCGCTCTGAGGGGGCGCAAGGCAGCTCCCTCCCCCCAAGAGGGAGTGGGGTGCAGGCACAGGTCTGCTCCCCTCGCACAGGGCCTCCCAGGAGCATGATGCTGTCTGGCTAGCGCTCCTGGTTTCTCTCAACTTCTGCCCCCACTCAGCCTGCACCCACACACCGCACTCACCCAGCACCCCGCACCCCACCCGCACCCACCCCGCACCCAGCACCTGCTTCCCGCAGGAACCAAGGCCTGGCTCCCAGGGGCAGCAGGGCCACTGCCGAGCTCCCCGGCACCCTGCCTGGGGCTGTGCTCCTGGGGACGAGGGGGAGCCCACCTCGGGGCAGACCCCTCCCTGCCCTGCAGAGCACCACCTCCAGGAGCACCTGGGAGGGCGTGTGCCTGGCGGCCTTGCTCAGGCGGAGCGGAGAAGGAAGAGCCTGGACGTGCAGAAAGCTGTTCCCTGGAGGCCTGGCACAGGGAGCACATTGCCTCCGGCTCAGAGGGCGCCTGTGCCATGACTTACCTCACACCGAACCCCAGACGCCCAAAGTGAGGCATTGCCACTCCCCTGGCCCTGGAGGGGACACGGGACAGCCAGAGACGGGCTCCCCAAGTCCAGAGTCCCCCCACGTTAAGGCTCCCGAGAGGTGGGCCAACCAGCCTGGCCTTCATCCCCCTCTGCCCCGCACCCCTCAGCCCGGCCTGCGGGCACCTGGGAGGCTGTGCTGGGAGGAGGGAGCAGAGGGTGTGGAGCCACTAGAGACCCCAGCCCCGTGCTCAGCGGGGTCACCCAGCGGGAGAGGAGAGGACAGCAGGCCCAAGCTGCCTGCTGAGCCTGAGCAGGTGTGCGCCACAGCAGGTGCACACCCCCAGCCAGGGAGACTCTTTCCTGCCGCCCCCTCCCTCACCCCCCCAACCCCGGGCGAAAGCCAGCACAGGTCACGGGACACAGGGGCTCCGCCTCACCCTTACCTCAGTGCCCTGCAGGGAGAGGGGTGGTGGCTGGAGGAGGGGGGCAGGCGTGGGTTGCCAGGCGCCCCCAGCTGATGACCCACGTGGCTGGGACGTGGCCGGACATCGCACACGGTTCCACCTCCCTGGCACCCCTTTGGCGGCAGTATTTCCCCGTGAGGAGTGAGGGCTTTCTTGGCCTGTCCCGGCCCTCCCTCCGGGCTTGGCGGGAGCAGGGGTGTGGGCTGGGGCCTGTCTCTGGCCTGCAGACGGTTAGGGTTAGCGGGTTCCTCTTCCACGCGGGGTCCGGCCCAGAGCCCGGGCTGCGCCTCGCTCACTGAGCAGCCCTGGCCTGGGACGGCCTCGGCGGTGCCTGCGGGCTGCGGCCCATCCCCCTTCCTCCGGCACACACTCTGTCTGAGGGCTGACTCCGGACGCCCAGGAGCCTCATGGCTACCCTCAGCTCCCAAGGCCAGGCTCCCCCGAAGCCCGCCACCCCACCTGGTGCGAGGGGAGGAAGGGGCCAGTGTGTGCCACTCGGGATCCGCTCCAGGCTGGCGTGGCAGCAGAGCTGGCCCTCCTGGGGCCGAGGACCCTCTGGAAGCCGTAGCCAGAGCCAGAGGCAGGCAGCGGATGACGCCTCCCGGGGTGCAGGCCGGGCTGTGGGAGGCAGAGCCGGCCCGGAACGCCCCTGGGCACTGGGACAGGAAAGCGTTCCGCTCTCTAGGCAACGGGCTGCTCCGGCGCCCCTGGAGCTTTGCGGGAGGAGCGGCCCCTGAGACCTCCCAGCGCTCAACAAGCAGCTCTGCAAACAGGTGCCAGCAGGCCTGCGCCCAGCGGCCCCGGAGGTGAGCGGGCAGGCCAGCCGCAGCCGCGGGCACAGGGGTGGATCTGTCTGACCCGCCAGGGGGGCAGCCATAGGGTTTGGGAAGCCCCAGGCCTGCACCTCCGGAAAAACAACTAACCTGGTTCCACGTTCAAGCCTGGGGCTCCCTCCATGCCCCCTCTTCTCCCACAAACTCCGTCCTTCCCCTCCCTCTCCCCGCCGCTGAGGGGGTGAGCAGCTCTGGTCACTGTTCTCTCAGGAAACAGCCTAATAAACAGGCAGCAAGGGGAGCGGGCTGTGCCCCCAGCACCTCACCCGCAGAGCACAGCGACCAAGCAGCTCAGGAAACGAGGGGTGCAGGCCAGATATGACCGTTACCTGCCCAACACAGGCCCCCCGCAGCCTCCATCGCCATACGCAGCCTCAGGAACCACCTCTTTGTTAGGACAGGAGTGTGGTCAGACAGCCGAGGCACAGGGTCTCCCTCTGGGACTGAGTTTGACATGGGGAGAGGGGCTGGAGGGGCAGAGTTCTGCTCCATCCCACAGCCCCACAGTCTGCCCCCCAGAATCTACCCCCATCCCTATGCCCCACAGTCTGCCTCCCCCAGAATCTACCCCCATCCCTATGCCCCACAGTCTGCCCCCCAGAATCTACCCCCATCCCTATGCCCCACAGTCTGCCTCCCCCAGAATCTACCCCATCCCCCAGCCCCACAGTCTGCCCCCCTCAGAATCTACCCGGATCGTTTGCCCCATAGTCTGCCACCCCAGAATCTACCCCCATCCCTATGCCCCAAAATCTGCCCCCCAGACCCTACCCCATCCCTATGCCCCACAGTCTGCCCCCCAGACCCTACCCCATCCCTATGCCCCACAGTCTGCCCCCCCAGACCCTACCCCATCCCTATGCCCCACAGTCTGCCCCCCAGACCCTACCCCATCCCTATGCCCCACAGTCTGCCCCCCCAGACCCTACCCCATCCCTATGCCCCACAGTCTGCCCCCCCAGACCCTACCCCATCCCTATGCCCCACAGTCTGCCCCCCAGACTCTACCCCATCCCTATGCCCCACAGTCTGCCCCCCCAGACCCTACCCCATCCCTATGCCCCACAGTCTGCCCCCCAGACTCTATCCCCATCCCTATGCCCCACAGCCTGCCCCCCCAGACCCTACCCCATCCCTATGCCCCACAGCCTGCCCCCCCAGAAACCCTACCCCATCCCTATGCCCCACAGCCTGCCCCCCCAGACCCTACCCCATCCCTATGCCCCACAGTCTGCCCCCCCAGACCCTACCCCATCCCTATGCTCCATAGTCCTCACCCCACCCAAGACTCCAGGCCCCAGAGCTTCTTCTTTTTTTTTTTAATCCTCACCCAAGGATATTTTTCCATTGATTTTTAGAAAGAGTGGAAGAGAGAGGGAAAGAGAAACATCAAGGTGAGAGACACATTGATTGGTTGCCTCCTGCACTCGCCCTGACCATGACCGGGCCAGGGAAAAGCCTGCAATCGAGGTACATGCCCTTGACCAGAAATGGAATTCACGACCCTTTGGTCCCCAGGCCAATGCTCTATCCATTGAGCCACACCAGCCAGGACCTGAGCTTCTCATTCCTTAACTCATCAGCACACCCTGCTGACATCCCCTCACCGGCTTTGATTAACGGGGAGGCAAGTGACTATGATGGAGCGGAGAGACCTGCTCCGTCCCCTTGACCTTGGCCATGCGAGGGGGGAGGCCCCTGCCCCCTGTGGTCTCCTGGTCCTAAGGGAACCACATCTCCCCCCCCCTCCCCTGGCTGAGAGCAAGGACAGCACAGTGCCCAGAGCTGGGGGCGCTGGCTGGGGCGGAGCAGGTGGGCCAGCTCTGGAGCCTGCTGGCCGCCACCTTCACATCACTGCTTTCTCCTGGGCCCCTCCGCCTCTCCTGCGGGCCTGCCCTGTCCCCCCGCGCCCAGCCTCAGGAGGCAGGCTGCCACCTGGAGAGGAGTGCCTGCCCACAGTCTCTCTCACAGGCGCACACATGCACACACATGCACACGCGCACATGTATGCACACACACTGACACACACTCAGTGTGCGGTGGTTCCCACAGAAAACCGGGTCTGTGAGCACTAGAGCAGCCCAGGACCCAGCAGCAGGAGGAGTGGACAAGGAACCCCTGACCCTCTGCCATGGTCACAGCGGGAGCCTGGGGGAGGGCAGGGGAGGGCAGGGGGGGGCAGGGGGGGCAGGGGAGGGCAGGGGAGGGCAGGGGAGGGCAGGGGGGGCAGGGGAGGGCAGGGGGGGGCAGGGGGGGGCAGGGGAGGGCAGGGGGGGCAGGGGAGGGCAGGGGGGGGCAGGGGAGGGCAGGGGAGGGCAGGGGGGGCAGGGGAGGGCAGGGGGGGGCGGGGGGGGGAGGGGGGGGGCAGGGGGGGCGGGGGGGCCAGGGGAGGGCGGGGGAGGGCAGGGGGGGCAGGGGAGGGCAGGGGGGGCAGGGGAGGGCAGGGGAGGGTAGGGGAGGACAGGGGCGGGGCGGGGGAGGGCAGGGGGTGCAGGGGAGGGCAGGGGAGGGCAGGGGTGGGGCAGGGGAAGGCGGGGGAGGGCAGGGGAGGGCAGGGGGGGGCAGGGGAGGGCAGGGGGGGGCAGGGGAGGGCAGGGGAGGGCAGGGGGGGCAGGGGAGGGCAGGGGAGGGCAGTGAAGAGGAGGGGAGGGGAGGGGAGGGGAGGGGAGTGATGCTGTGTCCCAGGGGAGCCCAGGAGACCTCGGCCTCACTAGGTCTGTCATCTGGGTCGCCGTGAGCCCAGCATACAGCGGCGCCCGAGGTGCCAGGAGATGCCCGGCCCTGACCCACCATGCTGGGGTGTCGCTGACTCAGTGGCTCCTGAGTAACTCTGCCCGACACCTGCAGAAGCGGCCGCACTGCCCAAGGCTTCCACCTTCCGTCCTCAGCACAACTGCCTCCGTCATGTGCCCAAGCCACAGGGCAGCTGCCAGCTCTGACCAACACACACGGAGGGTGCAGTGCCAGGCCGGAGTCCGCTTACAGGAAACCACTGGCTCATGAACTCGCCTTCTGAACAAATAAAGACCCTTCCCTCGTCTCCTGCCTGGCCCTCCGCAGCCCTGTGCTTGTCACAGATGCCAGCACTCCCTCCGCTGTGCCCTCTGCCTGGCCAGTCCTCCGGAGTGCAGGGCAGGACAGCACCCAGGCCCCCATGGGACCCCTTCCCACAGGGGCTCCATGGGCCCTCCGAGTCCCTGCAACCCGTCCAGACCCGCAGGGAAGCGGGGTGGGGAGGGGGGGCCTGGGGAGGTGGAGGGCAGAGGAGCCAAGTGGGAAAAGGGGGAGGGGGATGCCCCTATGGTGAAGTCTGAGGCCTGAGTGACAAGCTTTCAAGTTGCACACACACAGCGCCGGGCAAGGGCAGCACCGCCACCCCAACCACAGCACGTGCAGCCGCCAGCATTCCTACACCGGCGCCCCTGCACACCCAGACCCGAGCGGAGCCGCACTGCAGCCCCAGATTCAGCGCCAAAGAAGACGCCGAAGACCGCAGAGAACTAACTCACCGCGAGGCGGCCGGGCGGGGCGGGGGGCGGACCAGGGCGCCCGCAGGACTGGAGCCCCGCGCCTCCGCCGCACGCCCCGTCCCAGGCTCCGCTTTCCAGTGTCCCCCTGCGGGATGCGGGAAAGGGGGCGGGAGGCTGGGGACCAGCCGGGGCGCCTTACCCAAGATCCCAGCGCCCGGCCATCTGGCCCCGGGCATGGCGCCGGTCTCCGCGGGGCGCGGGGACGGACCCGGGACTGGGAGCGCGCGGTCTGCAGGCCCGGCCGCCGGGAGGGAGCGGCCCGCGGCGCCGGGAAAGTTAGCGGGAGGCGGAGGAGGAGCCGGCTGCGGAGAGGCCGCGGGCGAGGGGAGGAGGTGCGCGGGGGGAGGAGGAGCGGGAGGACCGCGCGCTGAGCCGGCCCTGGACGCGCTCCAGCCGCAGAGGAGGCGCCCGGAGCCCGCCCGCCCGCCGCGCACCTGCCCGCGCCCCCGCGGCCCCCGTCCGTCCCGGGCCTGGGGCGCGGCGGGGACTCGCCGCGTCCTCCCCACGCTAAGCTGCCCGCTAGCAGGAGAGTTTGGGGAGCAGCACGGAGCTTGGCGGAATTGGACGGCGGAGGGTGGCGCCGGGGGACGCGGTGGGGCAGGGGCTTCCCGGGCTGCCAGGGCCGCTGGGTGCCCGCAGCTGGCACCCCGCAGGGTGGGCGTGTGCCGGCTTGCCCCGGGCTCCAGGGGAGCCGCGTGCGGGGCTCCGGGAGCAGAGCCTCCACTGCGCACTGACTCCCCACCCCACTCCCCTGTCTGCACGGAGTCCGCGGAAATGGAAATGTCCTGGTCCCCGGCTGGTTCCACCCCCAACCCCGCCGCCTCCCCCTGCCAGGCACCCCTCCCTCCTTTTCCCTCTAGAAGCCTCCCTCAGCCTCCCACCCTCCAGGCTCCCCCCTCCTTCAGAACCAGGAAGGCTCCGGCCTCTCCTCCGGGTTTGGGGGTGCCCAGGTCAGAGGGCGGGGTGAGTCCAGCAGGCCTTCTCCAGGCGGTGTGAGTGCAGAGCGTGGAGCGCTCTGGGGAGTTTGTGGCTGATGTGAGCGCCTCCCCACAACCACGGCAGATTCTGGGGACTCCCCCTCTCCCTTCTTCCACGTCTGGAAACTGGTTCAGACTGGGGACCAGCTCCCACTTCAGGGTCCGACCCCGCTACAGACCACCGCTGGCACTCATCACCACCGCCTTCTCAGCGCTGTCCCCTGGGCCTCAGGGGACCCCTGAGGCTGCATGGGAAATGCTGGGTGTGTATTTGTGTGTGTGTTGTTTTCTGGTTTTTAATATTTTTATTGATTTCAGAAAGGAAGAGAGAGGGAGATAGAAACACCAATGATGAGAGAGAATCATGGATCGGTTGCCTCCTGCACACCCCACACTGGGGATCCAGCCTGCAACCCAGGCCTGTGTGCTGACGGGGAATCCACTGTGACCTCGTGGTTCAGAGGTCGAGGCTCAATCCCGGAGCCGCGCCAGCCGGGCTGCGTGTGTATTTGTCTCTGAGATGCTGTCTCTGGTGGGGCTGCCCCCACAGAGTGGCTCTGGAGCCAGGCACCTGGGACTCCAATCCCAGCTCTGGCACTGAGCTGTGACCTTGAGCAAGTTATGCAACTTCTGCAGAAGCCTCGTCTGTAAATGGTGAAGAGAAAGACGGTTACCTCCTGGATTGTGAAGAGCAATGGCACCCTCAGATCTGGGCGGCAGGGGCCTCCACCAGGGCTCCTGGGTTTAGGCGGCCATACTCCTTCCCTGGAAAAGGGGTTTCTGGGACAGGAAGGGGTGGTCCATGCACCTCCTTTCTAGACCATGCGGTATCCTCTCGGGGCTGACCCACAGGCACGCACCCCCAGGCCAGGCGAGGGCAGCTGTCTGCGGGACTGGAGCTGAGGGGGCCCACATGGGGGGGGGCAGCTGTCTGCGGGACTGGAGCTGAGGGGGCCCACATGGGGGGGCAGCTGTCTGTGGGACTGGAGCTGAGGGGGCCCACATGGGGGGGGGCAGCTGTCTGCGGGACTGGAGCTGAGGGAGCCCACTTGGGGGGGGCAGCTGTCTGTGGGACTGGAGCTGAGGGGGCCCACATGGGGGGGGGCAGCTGTCCGCGGGACTGGGGCTGAGGGGGGCCACAAGGGGGGGGCAGCTGTCTGCGGGACTGGAGCTGAGGGGGCCCACATGGGGGGGGCAGCTGTCTGGGGGACTGGAGCTGAGGGGGCCCACATGGGGGGGGCAGTTGTCTGCGGGACTGGAGCTGAGGGGGCCCACATGGGGGGGGGCAGCTGTCTGTGGGACTGGAGCTGAGGGGGCCCACATGGGGGGGGCAGCTGTCTGCGGGACTGGAGCTGAGGGGGCCCACATGGGGGGGGCAGCTGTCTGGGGGACTGGAGCTGAGGGGGCCCACATGGGGGGGGGCAGTTGTCTGCGGGACTGGAGCTGAGGGGGCCCACATGGGGGGGGGCAGCTGTCTGTGGGACTGGAGCTGAGGGGGCCCACATGGGGGGGCAGCTGTCTGCGGGACTGGAGCTGAGGGGGCCCACATGGGGGGGGGGCAGCTGTCTGTGGGACTGGAGCTGAGGGGGCCCACATGGGGGGGGGCAGCTGTCTGTGGGACTGGAGCTGAGGGAGCCCACATGGGGGGGGGCAGCTGTCTGTGGGACTGGAGCTGAGGGGGCCCACATGGGGGGGGGCAGCTGTCTGCGGGACTGGAGCTGAGGGGGCCCACATGGGGGGCAGCGTTTCCAGGATGCTCAGAGCCTCGCCCTCGGGACCAGAGCAGAGCGGGCCATGGATTTGGGATTTGGTCTTAAAATTAAGGCCAAGGAACCTTAATCAAAGCGGGGAGGAGGAATAGATGAATGTTAACACTTTTTTGTTGTTGTTAATCCTCTCCCAAGGATATTTTTCCATTGGTTTTTAGAGAGAGTGGAAGCAAGTGGGGGCGGGGGGGAGACAAAGAGAGAGATTATCGATCAGCTGCCTCCTGCGTGCACCCCAACCAGGGCCAGGGTTGGAGCCTGCAACCAAGGTACCGCCCTTGACCATAGCAAACCCAGGCCCTTTAGTCCACGGGACGATGCTCTGCCCGCTCTGTCTGCTGGCCAGTGCTCTATCCACTGAGCAAACTGGCTAGGGCTAAATTTTAACACTTTGATATTTTGATTTATATTTAGACACATGTGTCATTTCCTTTTGTACACTTGCCCAGGCCACACACACATCCGGCCCCGGAGCCTGGCTGAGATACTATTGCAGGAAGGTGCTGGCGGCGTGCTCGCTGCAGGGGGCTCTGCAGGCCATTGCAGCTTCTGGATTCTCAGTCTGTGGCCCCGGCGCAGCCTCTCCCTCCCGGGCTGCGCCTTCACCCTCTCCTCCCGGGCGGCCTTGCACGCGGGAGCCACGGGCCGGGCATCCTTGCTGCTGCTTTATTTTTACACAGGCTCATGTTTCTCAGCGCAGACGCTGAGGTGAGACAGGAGCCGAGCCAAAGGGAAGGACAGCGACCGCCCTGCGAGGGAGGGAGAGGGGACAGAGCTCCCTGCGTGTCTCTGGTTTGTTTTCTGGCTAACCCTCACCAGAGGACACTTTTCCCATTGCATTTCTCACATCGACTAGCTGCCTCCTGCAGGTGCCCCTGTCTCCCTGCACCCCAGGTCTGTGCCCTTGACTAGCAATCGGAACAGACCAGACGCTTCGGGCAGCGGGCTGGCGCTCTAACCGCTGAGCTAACTGGCCAGGGCCTCCTTGGCCACCTTTAGATCCTGGGACAGGAGAAGGTGCCGCCCTGCTGCCTCACCGCTCACCAGTGCTCAGGGCCACTTCTCGGGGAGCCCACAGGCCCCAGAGGCAGGAGCAGGCCCAGCTGACTCAGCCACAGCGGGTGGCTCAGAGCCTGGGCTCCCCACTGTCCGCTGCTCCCCAGCCTCAGGGCGTCAGGGCACCCCGGTGGGGAGACGCTGGGAAATGCATTAGCAGCTGGAGAGTTCTTATTTACTTGTTTGTTCTTTTAATTTTTTCTGTTGAAAGTATCACACATATCCTCCTTTCCCCTCCCGCCCATTAGCCTCTTCCCGCCGCTCACACCCCCCCATCCCCCCCATTGTCTGTCCACGGGCCATGCATCTGTGCACACAGGCTCATTGGTTGATCTCTTCCCCCCACCCCCTCCCCTGCTTCCCTCTGAGGTCCGACATCTGTTCACGCGTCTGTGTCTCTGGCCTGTTCTTGTCATCAGTTTGTGTTGGTCATTATATCCCACGTGAGTGACATCGTGTGGTACTTGTCTTTCTCCGACTGGCTTCTTTCCCTCAGTATGGTGCTCTCCAGGCCGCCAGGCTGGTGCAGACGGTAAGCATTCTGTCTTTTTCATTGCCACGTAGTGTGCCATGGTGTGGATGGACCACAGCTTTCTAACCCGCTCGTCTGCTTATGGGCACGTGGGCTGTTTCCAGAATTCAGCTAGCAGCTAGAGCATTTTACATTTATAGAGCACTTTCCCCAAAATTCCTCAAACACCTGCCCAGTGAGCACGCCAGGGGGCGGGGTGCCAGGGAGGGGTGCCGGGAGAGGGGTAAGAGGGGAAGGGTGCCAGGGGAGGGGGTACAAGGAGAGAGGGTGCCGGGGGAGGGAGTGCCAGGAAGAGGGGGTACCGGGGGAGAGGGTACCGGGGGAGGGGGTGCCGGGGGAGGGGTTCTGGGGGAGGGGGTGCCAGGGAGGGGGTGCCAGGGAGAGGTGCCAGGGGAGGGGTAACAAGGGAAGGGTGCCAGGGGAGGGGGTGCCAGGGAGAGGGTACCGGGGAAGGGGGTGCCGGGGGAGAGGGTATCGGGGGAGACGGGGTACTAGGGGAGAGGGTACCGGGAGAGGGGGTACCGGGGGAGGGGTGCTGGGGGAGGCGGTGCCAGGGAGGGGGTAACAGGGAGGGGTGCTTCAGGAAACTCTCCTTGAGGAGCCCCCGCCCCCCGAGTTGGCGGGAGGAGTGTGGGCCCCTGCCCCTTTCCTCCGGAAGCCCCTGTGGGTGGGAAGGTGACTTGGACCAGCCCAGCCGCCGGAGGAGCTGGGCTCTCGGTGATGGGCTAGTGTGCCCAGGCCCTCGGGACTGGCTCAGAGATCCTGAGAAGCAAGTTTCCAAGGAGCTGTCGGGGCTCGGCTGGAGGAGGAGGGCCTAGATTCAGGGAAGGAGGTTTTCTGGGGTCGGGGGTCATGGGGCTCTTTGCAGCAAGTAGGCCAGCAGTCCTGTCAGACCAGGTGACCGGCTCCTGCCCTCCAGGGAGCGGGGCTGGAGAGGGGGGAGCGGGAAGGTCCCTGTGGTGGGAAGTGGGGCCGAGCTCAGTGCCTGGCCTGAGTGGGGGGTGCTCCCCGGGAAGGCTCTCACCCTGGGGAGATCCCACCTTCTGGGGGGGGGGTGGAAGGTCCACCCCGGGGCAGTTCCCAGAAAGACCGCCAGCCCCCGCCGGGAGGAGGGCAGGAAGCCTGGGAGGTTCCGGAGCTATTTTAGGAGGAGTCCCTCCTGAGTGCGGAGAGCCTGGCCGGAGCCTCCTCCCCGCGGCTCCCCCAGTGCCCTTGCCCTTGCCTGCCTCGCCCCTCCTCCCCCACAGCCCGCACACTCCCATCCCCCGTGGCCAAGGCAGGTACAGCGCTGAGTCAGCCTGGGAGGCAGAGCACAGGTGCCTCCCCCATCCCTCAGCCTGGGGTGTGCGGGCGCGCTCCCCTCTGCACCCTCGGCTGGAAGCAGGTCCCCGCTCAGGACCCTCTGCACCCTCCTCCGCTGGAAGCAGGTCCCCCGCTCAGGACTCGGGCTGAGGTTCTCTGGGTGCATCCGCTGGGTTCCATGTCCCCAGCCTTTCTGCTGTGCAGGTGGATACTGGTATTTGCAGCAGGGACCAATCTGGGGTCTCCTAGTGCCCCCAGGTCTGTCCCCCACCCACCCCCACTCACCACCAGCTCCCTCTAGCTCAGAGCGCCGCCCCAGCCCAGGCTCTGCAGCTTGGAGTTTGGCAGCGCCAGGCGGCAGACTGGCCAGCCTGCAGCAGCCCAGGCGGAGCAGCCCTGCAGGGACTGGCTCTGGCCGCCCCTCACCGCACCGCCCTCCCAGCAGCGAGCGGGGTTAAAGCGAGCCCCCCCACACACACCTCTCCCCACCTCCTAAGCGCGCTGGGCGGGGCAGGTGAGCAGTTTCCCGCTCCACCCTCTCCTCCTCTTCTGTTTTCTGTCCAACATGCTTTCAGGCAGGGGGGAGGGGGGGGCGGGGGGGGAGCGGGGAGCCGGGGCAGATGAGCTCATTGGGAGGCAGGGGCAGAGGGAGGAGGGAGCAGGAATGAGGAATGTCCTGGCCCGGGAGCTGCTCACTGGACAGTCCGAGCCGGAGCCCCAGCCTTTGGAGCCCGAGAGGGGCGTGTGCCACTCCAGGAGCGTGCTCCCTCCTGCAGCTGAGGGTGAGTCTGGCTTCCCTGTGTCTGTGGGATGGGAAGGCCCAGGGCTGGGCTCACCCAGCGCCCGGAGCAGAGCGGAGGGGTGCTCACCTCTCTGCCTCAGATGTCCCAGCCCCCACCCTCCTGCGATGGAGGAGGGCCCAGGAGGCTGAGGCTGGGGCCTCGGGGGGCTGTGGTCAGCTGGCTGCCCACCCCACCGCCTGGTCAGCTGAGCGGCCAGGTGTCCTCCTGGAACCAAGAGGGTCCCAGCCATGTGTGAGGTGGTGCGCAGGCCAGGCAGATCCCGGGCGTGCTGGTGCGGAGCTGTGTCTTGCAAAGTGAGGGGAGAGGGAGGGGTAGAGTGGGAGAAGAGATGTGGTAGGAGAAGAAGGGGGAGGGATGGAGAAGCTGAGAGAATGGAAGCAGGGGCCAGGGAGAGCCTCCCTGGAGAGCAGGCGGACTTGGAGAAGTTGGAGCTTGGCCCTAGCCAGTTTGCTAGGTGGTTAGAGCCGCCTGAGGACCAAAAGTTCCAGAGTCTGATTCCAGTCAAGGGCATGTATCTTGGATGCAGGCTTCTCCCCAGCCCGGGCCCAGGTCACGGTTCGTACAGGAGGCAACCAATGGATGTGTTTCTCTCACATGGATGTTTCTGTCTTCCCCTCTCTCTTCCACTCTCCCTAAGAATCAATGGAAAATATCCTCGGGTGAGGATTAACAAAAATAAATACATTTTTTTAAAAAGGAGTTGGAGGTGGCACGGCCTGCAGCTGAAGGGGGCAGGGGGACAGAGAGACACCCGGCCAGCAGGCAGGAGGCTCTGACAGGCTCGGGGCTGAGCGAGGAGCAGGGCCGCAGTGGTCAGACCTGTCTGCACGGAGTGGTGGGGCCAAGGGCCGGGGGGACCTCAGCAGTCTCCTGAGAGGCTGTGTCTCTGCTCCCAAACCCGCCCTCCTTGCTGTGTGGCCCACAGTCGTTCTGAGGTTATCCCCAGCCCCCAGGAGTCCTCTGCTGCCCTCTAGCCTTGACCTCCTGGCACACAGCACCTGGCGAGCCCGCTGCCCTCACCCTCAGCAGCGCTGACCTTGGGGCCTGGGGGGCGGGGAGGAGAGGCGGCAGGAGGTGGCGCTGACACACACAGAACACTCGCCGGGCCCAGCACCACAATGACAGCTGTTCTTACTGTTCGCCCACTCTCTCACCCCGCACCTCCAGGCCTCCCCCACACCATCAGCCTTGCTGCGGGCAGGGTGGGGGAGAGCCCCTGGCAAAGCTGGGCAGGCAGGGGGGCGAGCCAGCCCCCCTCTCTGCCGTCCTCTGAAGGCCCGGGGAATGCCAAGGATGGAGCTCTTTCCTGGTTCTGGAAAAAGTTCCCAGGGGGCCTCGCTTCTCCCTGCCACCCTCCTGCCTGCTTCTCACTGCGGTGGCTCAGCACTCCTCGCCCCATGGGGCCAGAGAGGATACGGGGCTGAGTGTAGGAGGCCGCTGGGGGAGAGGCCTGAGCAGGAGGGCAGAGGGGCAGGAGCTGGCCCGGGCATGGGTCAGAGTCACCTTTGGGCAAGCGAGTTAACCCCATGGCTGTCATTTGAGCCCTAAAACGAGAGCTGCGGGGCTGTCGGCCAGCCGTAAGCGTAAGCCGAGAGGAGAAGGTAGTAAAGTGTGCCCTGGCCGAGGAACCCCTCCCCAAGCAGTGCGCATGCCTTCGGGGCGGGTCTCTTTCCTGCCCAGGAGCAGCCCTGCTCCGCTCCGGCTCCCATCGATCAATTCGTGTCTGCCTGCAGCCCTCAGCCTCCCCGGGGGCAGCGGGCGAGGCTAAGCCCTCTGCGGCAGGCACAGCCGCAGCCCCACACCGGCCCGCAGCTCTGGTGCCCGCTTCCCCTCCGGGTGGGACGCGCCCTCCGCATATGCCCACTACAGTGGCTCTCGGCTGTGGAGCAAACAGTCCGTCCCTGTGCCACTGGCCACCGGAGCCTGTGCGGTGGGCAGCAGAGGCAGATGGTTGGGATAAAGGTGACGAGGGAACGCCTGGCCCACGGAGTCCCAGTAGCCAAGGTGAGGGTCCAGGGCCCTGGCCCGCTCTCCCCTGGCACCTCCTGGCTCTCAAGGTCATTGCTGCAGAGAAAAGGAAAAGCTGCTTTTCCGAGCTCCCCACCCCCACGCCCACATCCTCTCTCCCCCATGTCCATCACCCTCACGTCTCTCCCCCTTCCTAGCCAATCCTCCGGGCTCTGCAGGTGGCTCCAGGCGAGGGGAACCCGTTAGGACCAAATCCACATGCCAGGCTGTGGCGCCCAGCTGGGCTGCCTTCCCCAGGGCCCTGGGCAGCCCAGCCTGCGCCCTGGACTCAGCACGCCTCAGTCAGCCGGCCTGCCCGGAACCCGAGGCTCCGGGGCGGTGGGCGGTCTGCGGGGGCACGGCCACGGCCACCTGGGAAGATTCCCGCAGGGCCCAGCCAGCAGGGACCTCCTGTGGCCTCAAATGTCCACAGAGGAGGCGGGGACATGGGGGCTCCTGCCTCTGCATCCAGCTCACCTCCCAGCAGGCTCTGCCCTGCCTCCTTTCACCTGAAGGTTGTTGTTTTTTAATATATTTTTATTGATTTCAGAGAGGAAGGGAAACATCAATGATGAGAGAGAATCATGGATCAGAGGAAGGGAAACATCAATGATGAGGGAGAATCATGGATGAGCTGCCTCCTGCACACCCCACACTGGGGATCAAGCCCACAGCCTGGGCTTGGGCCGTGGTCTCCTGGTGCATAGGCTGACGCTCAGCCACTGAGCCATGCCCGCCAGGCCACCGAAGGCTGTTAGTCACCCACCCCCACCCCCCGCCAAGATGGGAGGAGAACGAAGCCCTGAGAGGGACCGGTACAGACCAGCCCTGTTGATGTGGGAGCAGGAGCTCACAGACGCGATCCTGCCCGTGGCCACCAGGTCAGCGCCTGGGGCAGCGCCGGGCCTGTCTGGGTGCCGTGCTGGCCGGCTGGTGGGCTTGGGAGGACCATGCTCTCTCACCTCACCTTTAAGAACAGCCCTCACAGGCGGTGTGGGGGCCCTTCTAGTTAAACCCAGCCCCTCCTGGGGGGCGGGAGGGCGGGGAGCGGGGGGGGGGCAGGTACTGGGGCTGCTGTGCTCTGAGCCCTGTGCTGGGCCCAGGTGAGTGTGGGCCATGGAGGAAGAGCTGATCCGGAGCCCGATGGAGAGCCTGCCTTTGCCTTGACTTACCACGTGGCTGTGAGCCAGTCACTTCCTGTTCCGGCCCTGCTTTCCCTCCGATCGGGAGGTCAGCCAAGCCGTCCCTGGGCTCCCCTTGTCTCTGATGTCATGAAGACCTCCTTTCCTGCCCCTGGCATTGGGCCTCAGGCCCAAGAGCCCAGGGACCCCGAGAGCCCAGGAGTGCAGGCTGCAGGTCCATGCTGTGCCTGCAGGGGGCGCCAGGGCATTAAGGAGCAATGGACTTGGGAGGCGCTTGCCCAGCACCCCACCTCAGCTGGGGGACACGGACAGCCAGGACAGCCGGAGGCCAGGGAATGCTGAGCCTCAGAGCGGAGCTAGCCCTTCCCCCCAGGCAGCTGGCTCCGCAGCCAGAACTCCTCCTCCCGCCCCAGCAGGCTGGGCCCAAGCACATTGATTTCGGGGCCACGCCAGCCGGCCCTCCCGGAAGCCAAGGCACCCAGCTCCAAAGCGTGCTCCCCAGTGCCCGGGGAGCACAGCCCAGGATGAGAAAGCTGCTGCCTCTGCCCCCGAAGGACCGGCCAGAAGCTCGGCGCTCTGCTGCTCAGGCCGCGGCCCCAGCCCCCGTTTCCCGTCTGCCAAGGGAAGCACCCTGTGGCGGGCTCCAGAGGGCAGGCGCCTTTTCATTTTTTAATTTTTAAAAAACATTTTTTATTAATTTCAGAGAGGAAGGGGGAGAGAGATAGAAACATCAGTGAGGAGAGAGAATCATGGATCGGCTGCCTCCTGCACACCCCACGCTGAGGATTGGGCATGCAACCCAGGCCTGTGCCCTGACGGGAATCAAAGCATCACCTCCTGGTTCTCAGGCCGATGCTCCCCCACTGAGCCACCCGGCCGGGCCAGACGCCTTTTCAGGCCAAAGTGACCGTGGCTCCGCCTGAGACCAGCACCGCTGGCCTGCACTCCCTCCCTTCCGGCAGGAGCAGCAGCCCTTGCAGCATCAGACTCTCCATGCCAGGGTCCTCCTGGAATATTCTAAATGCATCTGGGCACTGGCCACTGGCCAAGGTCTCAGTCACCAGGATGCAAACAGAGACCAGCAAACGGGAGACATGCCGGCACCACCACGTCAGCACGTCTATGCCGCAGAGTTGCGATTGTTCTCATCTGGCAAGTGTGTGTGTGTGTGTGTGTGTGTACATGTGTACGTGTGTGTGCATGCGTACATATATGTGTGTACGTGTGTGTACATGTGTACGTGTGTGTGCATGCGTACATATATGTGTGTACGTGTGTGTGTGTGTGTGTGTGTAAAAGAAAATGCAGAGAGATAAGAACAGGCACCAAGAGAGAAACAGCCTGTGTCTGCAATAGTGGCACCCGAGCCTGGGCTGACTCTGGCCCTGAACTTGGGGCTGACCCAGCAGCCATCCACAGCCCGCGGCAGGCAGGGGCAGAGCTCCGCGGCCACCCGCCCTGGAGCTGCTGGGCAGATGCCAGCTGGCTATCACCTACTTCGCTGAGTCAGAGGAGGGTCTGCCTCGCAGCCCGGCTTAGACGGGGGCAAGAAGGGTGAGCCCTCTGTTCAGAGAAAGGAGAGGCACACCGGGGAACTAGTCAGTTGTGGGGGGCGTAAAGGCGGGCGTCGTCCCAGAGCAACGGAGAGCCCACCAAGCAGGGGTGCCGCGGGGAGGCACGGAGCAGGTGAGCAGCCATCCGGTTGCAGGAGGAGCTGGAGCTGCGTCCTGGCGGGAGGCGCTGTCATTGTGACCAGGAAGCGGCCGCGAGGGTCTCTGTGGGGACCTGGCAGAGCCTCCCCTTAGCCGGCCCCGCTCTCGGGAAAAGAAGCCACACGCACGGGAAGTTCAGGGAAGACACTGTTTATTGTCGCCATTGATCCAACCCAGAGGAGGAGCTGCCAGGCTCCGGCCGCTCCGAAAAGCAGACAGCCCTGCAGCCGGCCACAGGGCCCCGCCTTGCCACCGCACCTTGAAGTTGAACCTTGATGTGCGTGGGTGTCCCCGCAAGGGCGCCAGGAGCGAGGACAGCGTTCCTCCGTGACTCCGGGCACCGGCTCGGAGCACTGAGGCTGCCCCCGCGGCGCTGCTTTGGGTGGCGTGGCGAGAGGTCTGGCCTGTGCGTGTGTCTAACACTATTCCTACAGCGACGGCGTGCAATGCATCAGCAGCTGAATAAAGAAGACTCCGCAGGAGGACAGGAGGCGCTGTCTGTCCTCAGAGCAAGCAGGAGGGGCCCGCTCCAGCTGCCCCGCCACGCTGTGGCCAGGGCCGTCGTGGGCCGGCCGGCATTTGCAGCTGTCCACCTGCTCACCCTGCCTCGGGAGACTGCCAGCCCGCCTCCCCACCCAGGCCGGGGGAGCAGGGGGACCCCACCGCGTCCGTCACCGACCGAGAACGGGTGGGTTGTCCCTGCCTGGGGCAGCAGGCGCTTCCAACCCACTTCCAAGGCACCTCGAGGCACTCCGGTCCTGGCCCTGAATAATGTGCTTCGTTCCTACAGGCCCAGTCCCGCGGCGGCCGGCCCCTCCCTCCTTACGCTGGCCCTTCATTGGAAAGGAGGGGGGGGGGGGGTGAGAGCAGGAAGGGGGCGAAGAGGAACAGCAGCCTAAGCCCAGCGGGGCGCAGGCGGGACATGCAGCCACCGGGCGGGCGGGCGGGCGGGGTGCAGAGCGGGGGAAGCAGCCTCCGTCTGACCGGAGCGAGGGGAGCGGGGGCTGGGGGGCCACGCGTCCCCCCTCCTCACAGGAGCTGGCTGGTCCCCGGCCTCCGTGCCCCCGGGCCCCGGAGAGGGAGAGGGAGAGGACGTGCCGCCTGCCCCGGCGCCTGGGGCTGCTTCTCGGGGAGTCAGGGTTTCTTAGATAAACCCGGGAGTCTGACCGGTCCCCTCCGGAAGGTGATGGGCCTGGGAAAGGGGGCGTCCGCTCCGCACAGAGCCTCACTCATTCCCATCCCGGGAGGCGCCCGCGGCTGAGGACGCTCCACACCTGGTTCCCCCCTTATCTCCGCTGCTTGGGTCGGGGGGAGAGATGGGCAGTGCCCGCCCGCCTGCCCCAGCACGCTGGTGGCTCAGCCCGCCCGTCCGCTGGCAGTGTGTGATTGGCAGTTGGGCACTGGGCAGCAGTTAGAATTCCCTGGTGGGCGGGACCCACCCACCCCAGGACGCGTTGGCCGGCTGCCCTCACCCTGTGCCTGGCTCTGCCCCTCCCGGACTCCCCCATCTCCCCTCACTCCAGCTGGGAGCCGCGCCGCACTGATGGAAAGAGATGCACCAGTTCGCCCCAGTCCTACGTGCTGGCCTGGCCGCCCAGCTCTGTACGGCTGTGTGCACAACACCAGCACCTCCCAGCAGGCCATGCACATGTCAGTACACGGATGTTCAATGGACGTGAATTAAACTGGACCTCCCATGCCCACTCCCCTGACTGGCCACCTGAGGGCAGAGGCAGAGTGGTCCCTGAGACTGTCACTGCCTGTCCCCGCCCCCCAGGCTCCTTCCCACCCTGAGCTCCGCTCCCTGAGTCTGTGCAGGACCAGGCTCCCAGGACCGGGAGGAGGCCCACCTGGGCATGGGAGGGGCATGCCAGTGGCTCTGTCCCCACCCCACACCCCACCCCCGCTGTGGGCATCACCCACCCCCGCTGTGGGCATCACCCACCCCCGCTGTGGGCATCACCCACCCCCGCTGTGGGCATCACCCACCCCCGCTGTGGGCATCACCCACCCCCGCTGTGGGCATCACCCACCCCCGCTGTGGGCATCACCCACCGCCGCTGTGGGCATCACCCCATCACCCACCCCCGCTGTGGGCATCACCCACCCCCGCTGTGGGCATCACCCACCCCCGCTGTGGGCATCACCCACCCCCGCTGTGGGCATCACCCACCCCCGCTGTGGGCATCACCCATTCCTGCTGTGGGCATCACCCACCCCCGCTGTGGGCATCACCCATTCCTGCTGTGGGCATCACCCATCCCCGCTGTGGGCATCACCCATCCCCGCTGTGGGCATCACCCACCCCCGCTGTGGGCATCACCCACCCCCGCTGTGGGCATCACCCATTCCCGCTGTGGGCATCACCCACCCCCGCTGTGGGCATCACCCACCCCCGCTGTGGGCATCACCCACCCCCGCTGTGGGCATCACCCACCCCCGCTGTGGGCATCACCCACCCCCGCTGTGGGCATCACCCACCCCCGCTGTGGGCATCACCCACCCCCGCTGTGGGCATCACCCATCCCCGCTGTGGGCATCACCCATCCCCGCTGTGGGCATCACCCACCCCCGCTGTGGGCATCACCCACCCCCGCTGTGGGCATCACCCACCCCCGCTGTGGGCATCACCCACCCCCGCTGTGGGCATCACCCACCCCCGCTGTGGGCATCACCCACCCCCGCTGTGGGCATCACCCATTCCTGCTGTGGGCATCACCCACCCCCGCTGTGGGCATCACCCACCCCCGCTGTGGGCATCACCCATTCCTGCTGTGGGCATCACCCATCCCCGCTGTGGGCATCACCCACCCCCGCTGTGGGCATCACCCATCCCTGCTGTGGGCATCACCCACCCCCGCTGTGGGCATCACCCATTCCTGCTGTGGGCATCACCCATCCCTGCTGTGGGCATCACCCACCCCCGCTGTGGGCATCACCCATTCCTGCTGTGGGCATCACCCATCCCTGCTGTGGGCATCACCCCACCCCCGCTGTGGGCATCACCCATCCCTGCTGTGGGCATCACCCACCCCCGCTGTGGGCATCACCCACCCCCGCTGTGGGCATCACCCACCCCCGCTGTGGGCATCACCCATCCCCGCTGTGGGCATCACCCACCCCCGCTGTGGGCATCACCCATCCCCGCTGTGGGCATCACCCATCCCCGCTGTGGGCATCACCCACTCCCGCTGTGGGCATCACCCATCCCTGCTGTGGGCATCACCCATCCCTGCTGTGGGCATCACCCACCCCCGCTGTGGGCATCACCCACCCCCGCTGTGGGCATCACCCACCCCCGCTGTGGGCATCACCCACCCCTGCCTCGGGCATCACCCATCCCCGCCTCGAGCATCCCCTCTCGGGGAGGAGCAGGGCACCCCTACCCTCCTCTCCGGCCCGGACAACTATGGCTGTTTATTCAAACTGGAGGCTGACAGCCCGAGGGGTGCAGGGCCCTCCGTTCAGTCCCTGAGCCTCAGTTTCCCGTGTGCAGCAGGCATGCTGTGGCTCGTTGGCTTCTGGGTCTTCCAAGGCCTCTCATCTTGGCTCCTTCTCTTGATACCCCCGATGTGAGGGACAAGGAGGGACACGGCTCCCAGCCACACCCCCTCCTCCCCAGGCAGCCATGGGGGGCTCTAGCCCCGACAGACATGGCCACGGGCTCCTCACGCTCCTCAGGCCTTCCCTTCGGCTCCAGCCCAGCCCTGGGGCCTGGGGGCTGCGAGGCAGTCCTCCCCCTGCCCCAGGCCCGGCTCACAGAGGCGCCCCCTCGGGTCCCTCCTGCACTGGCGTGTGCCTCCCGCTGGTGGGCACTCCGGGCAGGAAACGACCACCACCTGGAGCACACGCCGCCCGGGACCGTGACCATGACCATGACCGTGACCAGGCCCGGCCCCTCCGTGCTGTTCTCACCGAGCCCAGGCATCACCAGCCTCGGAGACCACCGGGCAGAGCTCCTCCATGGAACTCGCCTCCATCTCGCTTCCCTTCGAGGCCCTTGCTCACGCACCCCCATTTCCAGCACCCCGATTTCCAGCACCCAGCACCCAGCCTGCAGGGGAGCCCCGCCCACCCACAGGTGCTCTGAAGCTGCCCCCAGAGGAGTCCCCTCCACCCTCACCCCCTCCCCCGGGCGCTCACACGGCCTCCTCTCCTCTCAGGGGCAGCAGGACCCCTCCTCCCTCCCCCGGGGCCTCCCATCCATACTCCACGGCGGGTTTCTCCCGTGAAAGAGGCGGTGACTGTGCGGGGGACAGATGAGGGGTGGGGAGGCGCAGGCCGGCCGGGACCTGGTCAGGAGAAGCACACACACCGAGAGCAGGGGCTGTGCAGGCGAGGGGGCGTGGGGGCCGCAGGCGGCCGCTACTTGGCACCGTCCTCGGCGTGGCCCTCGCCGTCCGTCTTGCCCTCCTCCTCCGTCTTCAGGTCATCGGTGCTCAGCTTCTGCTCCTTCTTCCTCCGCACGCACTTCACCACCATCAGCACCAAGATGACCACGGCCAGGAAGCCCCCGACCGAGGCGCCCACCACCACGGCCACCGTGGAGTCCCGCTCAGGCGGCTCTGGGGAGGAGCGGAGACACATGCTGAGGGCCGGCCGCACGCCCCGGCCCGCTCCCAGCCGGCCCGGCTCCCCCTCCGCGGGGAGGACTGCAGTCAAAGCCAGAAGCAGCCATGCCACCGCCTCCGCGTCCCCCACCCGAGTCCTGGCCCGGCGGCCGGGGAGGCAGGAGGGGCAGCAGGGAGGTCAGACAGACCGGTGCAGCCTGAGTGTGTTGTTTATGAGCTGGTTCATCTCAGACACGCATCCTCCCCAGCCTCTGCCTCCTCACTCGCATCGCAGCTCCTGCCTGAGGCTCCTGGGCACGTGAGAGGCTGCGGCCGGTTTGGCCCCGGGCCTGAGACTCATCACGCCCCATCAATGGAAGCTGCTAGAAGGACTCTTAACGTCCTGGGCCTGACTGCCAGTGTCAGGAGGACTCCCGGAGTCACGCTCCCAGGTTTCTAAGGACAGCAGGGAAGAGAGCGGGCGCTGGGCCACCCTCGGCTGCGGCTCCCCAGCGCCCCCCGCAGGACAGCCTCCCCGGGGCGCCTCTGGGGCAGCTGGAGGGACCGCCGCTCACCCTCCATGAGCACCCGCAGCTGGATCCTGCCGTGGCCGCGGTGGCGGTCGGGCGGGTTCAGGATGTAGCAGCTGTACAGGCCCTCGTCCTCCGGCTGCACGTTGCGCAGCGTCACCGACACGTCGTACTTGCTGGGGTTCCCCGAGAACTCCACGCGGTCCCGGAACCGCTCCAGCTTCAGGTTGATGATCTTCATGCGGAACTGGAGGAACTGGGGTGGGAGGGGCAGGCTGGGAGGTGGCGAGCCCGGAGCGGGGGCCTCCTCCAGCGCTCTCACCTGGGACAGGCCGTCTCTCGGATCTCCACCCTCCCCGGGCCGCGGGACAGCACACCTCCGCCCAGCAGACGGGCCCAGTCCGGTGCAGGCCGCCCGGCTCCACCCCGGACTCACCATCTCCTCGGAGCAGTTGCTGCACTCCTGGTAGGTCCAGTTCAGGGAGAAGTGCTTGTGGTTCACGGTGTAGCAGGAGTTGAAGGTGCAGGGCAGGCGCGCGTCTGAGCCATTGAGCACGTTGAGGGTGGTGGGCACCGTGACCTCCATGCTGAGCCCGGGCCGCACTGCAGGCAGAGCACACGCTGCTGAGGCTCTGCTGGTGGGAGTGGGGCCAGGAGGGGGGGCAGGCTGCACCTGGTGGGAGTGGGGGGGCGGGGACAGGCTGCACCTGGTGGGAGTGGGGGGGCGAGGACAGGCTGCACCTGGTGGGAGTGGGGCCAGGGGGACAGGCTGCATCTGGTGGGAGTGGGGGGCGGGGGTCAGGCTGCACCTGGTGGGAGTGGGGGGCGGGGGACAGGCTGCACCTGGTGGGAGTGGGGGGGGGACAGGCTGCACTTGGTGGGAGGGGGGGGACAGGCTGCACCTGGTGGGAGGTGCAGAGCTATGCAGAGGTGGGCCCTATGGCTGAAGCATTCAGGGGTTCAGGAGAGGGTAGGGGTAATAGATGTGGCCTGGGGTAAAGTGGGGCAGCCCAGGGCTGGGTTGGAGAGACGGATCCCGTCAGGCTGGGGATAGACAAGGCCCCAGGCCTTTCCCGGGTCCGGGTGGCAGCCCCCGCCCGCCGCTGCGCTGTCCCTCTGTGCTGCCTGCTCTGCAGCTACAGGCCCTGGAGAAAGGTTTGCTTGTGCTGGCCTGTTTCCCTCTTCTCTACTACTTGCAACCCTCTCCACAGAGCCCGTGGGCTCGAGCCGAGTGTTCCCAGCGGGTCAGGCAACACCTCCTTACAGTTTGCACCCAGGCACCTCACTTGCCTCACCCTAATCCTGGCCTTTTATATATATTTAATTGATTTCAGAGAAGAAGGGAAGTGGAGAGAGAAACATCAATGATGGGAGAGTCATTGATTGGTTGCCTCCTATTTGCTCCCTACCTGGGCATGTGCCCGGACTGGGAATCGAACCATGTCCTCCTGGTTCATAGGCCAACGCTCAATCACCAAGCCATGCAGGTCAGGCCCAATCCTGGCTGTAATTGTAAGATTCTTTGCCAACATTGCCAACCTCATCCCCAATGCTCCAAGTACCCAGAGGACAACAGCGACCTTCGGCCTCAGTGCCTCTCGCTCCTTCGAGAAGCTGATCACCCGCCTCCTATGCCCAGAGGCCAGGCCGGGGAGACTGGACATGCCGCCCAGTGCCGCCCAGAGTGTGTCCTCGGGGGTGGGGGGGAGGACGAGGCCGGGCATGGTGACAGGTGACGGAATACAGCGAGGGGAGGGGTGTGTCTGTGGCCGGTAAGGCTGCCTGGAGGGCGTGTGGTGCTCAGGGAGCCAGGGGGCTGCCTGGCACGCTGAGGGATCAGTCCGAGGCTTCGGACACCCGGGCGGTCCCAGTGGCGGGAGTGAGCTTCCTGTCTCTGCGTCACCGGCAGCAGAGAGACCAAGGGCGATGGGGAGACTGAGGCCAGGGCCAGGCGGGCACCGAGGCACAGGGTCCATGGGCCTGACAGGACTTAGGGCGGAATTCCTGGGAGTGAGACAGGAAGCCAGGGGGACTGGGGCAGGGCCCTGCAGCAGGGGTCTCTGTAGGAAGGGCACAGATGTGGAGGCCTGACCAGAAGCGGGTCAATCCCAGCCGCATTCTGGGCAGGCCTCTCCCCCCAGCCTCACCCCCACCCCAGGAATGCAGCGGTTGTTGGGAGAGTTAAAGATGGAGTGTAGGAGCAGGGCGCCGTCTGCCGGCCAGCGAGGACGCAGCAAAGGGCCTCCGCCCGGCTCCACTGGAAGGGAAGGGGGCAGTCCCCTGCGAGGGCACCTTGGGCAGGACCCCTGGGGACTGTTTCCACGCTGCTCTGTTGTGCAAAGGTCCCCCGCCCGCCCCCATCCGCCCCCAGCAGCCGCTGCAGCCCTGGGCTCAGCCCGCCTCAGGAAGAGGACCCAGGGCGGGAAAGCCCGCCCCCTCCCTGCTGCACAGCCCGAATAGAAGAGCTGGCTTGCTCCGGGCAGTGAGGAGGGCGCCCACCACGCCCCCCACCCCGGGAGAAGGGAGCGCAGGAACGTCCTGAGCTAACCTCCCTCCGAGCTCTGGCGCTGGCACCTTCCCTGGAAAGGCTGCCCCGTCCTACCCCACCCCACCCTCACCCCCACCCCATCAGCGGAGTCTCCAAGCGACACCAGAAGCAGGTGCTGACTGTTGGCTGGGCCCCCGATCCTGCCCCGCCCCCGACATAAGCCCAGACACGGTCCCAGCTAGAACGGGAGCCCCCATGCAGCACCTTGCAGGGCCTTGCCACACGGGAGGGCAGAGCGCGACAGAGAAGCACAATGCGGGGTCCCTCCCCAAACCCTGACAGCGGGTCCTGCAGAAGCAATGGCCAGAGAGGACACCAGGTCCCAGCTCAGAGGACGCCAGAGGGCCCTCAGGAGGGGGGTCCAGCCTGATGTCCTGCCAGCAGGGACAGGGAAGCCCGGAGAGACGCGGAGGATGGGGCGAGCTGGGGCCAGAGCCGTTCCGGCTCCAAGTCCAGGACCCCGCCGCCAGGCCTCACGGGGAGGGGCCGGAGCTGTCACCCCGCCAGGCCCTCGTGAAGCTCAGGAGCCGCCCCACCTGGTGGGAGCTGTGGGAGAACCCCGAGCTGCGGGAGCCGGCAGGTCAGGGAGAGGGAGGCCCCGGCCAGAGCCACGCGGGAAGCGGGGACCCGCCCCCGTGTCCCAGGCCCTGCCCAGCCCCTCAGTCTCCCAGCACCGACACCGCCAGCTTCCAGAGCAGACCGCTACCCGGAGCAGTGCCATGAGCAGCCGAGTGGGAAGTGGCAAAGTTGAACCCAGGACGCGGGCCCCCGATAGAGGGCTGAGGGCGGAGGCTGGTAGATGACAGTTCTCAAGGTGCCCAGACCTCCCGCTGTCACACAGCAGGAGGCCCTGTCGGGCAGGCTGCCGAGGGGAGGGAGCCGTTCTACTTCCAGAACCTCCCTACGGGCCGGCAGTCTGACTAGGGCCAGGTTCGGGGCCTGGGTCTCCTGAGTTCCAAGTCTCAGAAAGGAAATGATGCTTCACAGGTGCAGTGAGCACACAGCTTCCGATCTTAGTTCCAAAACATCCCTGGTGCTGGGTTCCCATTTCCTCCAAGGCACATGGGCCCCGGACCCCTCTCCCCACCCCTCCCCTTCCACCGGCCCGTCCAGAGGGCACACAGACACCGCTGTGCTCATCTCCGCACACAGGCCCCTGCAGAGGGAGAGGGACTTCCCGCCACTCCTCCTTCCAGCCCCAGCAAGCGATGAGGTGGGTCTGTTTTCTTTGTTGGTTAAAAAGAGAGGCCCGGCTGCATGCTCATTGTTGATCATCAACCTATGAACCAGGAGATCATGGTTAGTTCCCGGTCAGGACACATGCCCGGGTTGTGGGTTCGATCCCCAGTGTGGGACATGCGGGGGGTAGCCAATCAATGATTTCCTCTCATTGTTGATGTTTCCATCCCTCTCCCGTTCTCTCAGAAATCAATAAACATCTATAGATGTAAAAACCTAAGCGACCGTTGTGACCAGATGACCAGCCAATAAGTAGCTATGACACACACTGGCCACCAGGGGGCAGATGCTTAATGCAGGAGCTCCCCCTTGGTGGTCAGTGCCTCCCACAGCGGAGTGCCACTCGGTCAGAAGCCGGGCTCACAGCTGGTGAGACTGTGCTGCCTCCACGGCGGTGCTACCATGGCGGCGGCGGGCACAGCGGGGCTGGGCCGGGAGGAGCTTGAGCAGCGTGGTGCCGGTCCCAGCTCGGGCTCCTCCCTGGCCGCCTGCCGCTTCACACACTGCTACATCCCTGGGGGGATGCCAGACGGCCAGTCTGGGCTGATACCCAGAGGTCAGGCCGAAACCAGCAGCCCGACATTCCCAGAGGGGTACCGGATCGCAAGAGGTCACAGGCCAGGCTGTGGGACCTCACTGGTGCACGAATCTGTGCCCTTAAACTCTAATATATTTAAGGAAGGAAGGAAGGAGGGAAGGAAAGAAGGAAGGAAGGAAGGAAGGAAGGAAGGAAGGAAGGAAGGAAGGAAAGAAGGAAGGAAGGAAGGAAGGAAGGAAGGAAGGAAGGAAGGAAGGAAGGAAGGGTCTAAGCAGACACCTTGCCTCCCAGGGGAGGAAGGGAGGAAGGGAGGGAGGAAGGAAGGAAGGAAGAAAGAAAGGAAAGAAGGAAGGAAGGAAGGAAGGAAGGAAGGAAGGAAGGAAGGAAGGAAGGAAGGAAGGGTCTAAGCAGACACCTTGCCTCCCGGACCTTCTGGACCCACAGGCTCGGGGCAGTCCCTGCCTCTCAGGTGAGCGGGCCCAGCCTCCATCCAGACTGTCAGCCCCAGCTCCACCTCCCCACATCCCCCCGCCCTCTGCCCCCGCAGCCAGGAGACAATCACCCAGACCTCCCCTGGCTCCTGTGCCCGGGACCACGCCAGGCGCTGCACACGCATGCATGCCCTCTGCCAGCGGCCAGCCTGCTTCCTGCGCGCCAGGGCCGGGCTCTGGCTTTTCCTGGAAACACCGCCTTCCTTCATGCTCCCTCCACGCCTTCACCTGCACCCTGACTGCCTCCAGCAGGAGGCGTGCTCACCTCCGCCTGGGCCTCCCACGCACCTGCCGATGCCAGCTGACAAGGCGTTGCCTGGGTGACGGCCTCGCCAGCCTGTGCCCACACTCAGCCCCGCCCGCCTCACGTGGCACAGGGCAGACCGGGCTCAGTGCCAGCACCAACCCCAGGCAGCGGAGCTAAGCCCTGCACCCGGGCCCTCGCCTGACCGGGGACAGCAGCAGAGCCCCCTGGCTGCTGGGGGTTCACTCACTCACTCCCCAGCAGGACGCTCACACAGCGCCTGTGTGTCAGCTGCTCTTCTTTTCCTTTCACTGTTATTTTTAACCCTCACCCAAGGATATTTTTCCATTCGTTTTTGGTAGAGAGAACATCCACGTGAGAGAAACATGCTGATTGGTTGCCTCCTGCATGAGCCCCGACCAGGGCCCGGGCCAGGGAGGAGCCTGCAACGAAGGTACATGCCCTTGACCGGAATAGAACCCGGGATCCTTTGGTCTGCAGGCTCGCGCTCTGTCCACTGAGCCACACTGGCCAGGGGTTAGCTGCTATTCTTATCATTATTGCTCTTGCCACAGCATTTCAGTGCTGGGCTGCTATTTGTCTCTGTGCCTGGGTCCCTCCAGAGGCTCTGAGGAACTGCACCTTTTTTTAAAAAACAAATGAACATGTTTTTAATGACTTCAGAGAGGAAGGGAAAGAGAAAGGGAAAGGGAGAGGAAGAGAGAGGGGGAGAGGGAGGGGAGGGGAAAGGGGGGGAGCGAGAGAGAGGAGGAGAGGGAGGGGAAGGGAGGGGGAAAGGGAGAGAATCATCGCTCTGCGACCTCCTGCACGCCCCCCAATGGGGATTGAGCCTGCAACCTGGGCATGTGCCCTGACCAGGAATTGAACCGGGACCTCCAGGCTCATAGGTTGATGCTCAATCCCTGAGCCATGGCAGCTGGGCCGATTCCTATTCACCTTGGTATCCCTGTCACCAGGTGGCACCAGTGGTGGGCACTGAGGGACATCGCAGGAGGAAGGAAGGCCTGTCTGGCCCGCCGTGTCGGGTCCCGCCCAGCAGCAGACATGCAAGGGCTGGAGGGGACCAGACTCCTCCGCTCAGGGCCTCGCCTGGCACCGCCCAGACCTGGTGAGCACCAGTGACCGCAGAGCCACGCGAAGGCAGCGCGGCCTCCTCCCAGCCCCTCAGGCGGCCGGTCTCCTCCCCCTCTACGCCCAGGTTTGCAGAGGCTTCGGCCTCTTCCCACCACAGCTGCTGCCTGGGCCTGATCGGTTCACCCCAGAATCCACCTTCCCCTGAGCGCCTAGTCCCGTCAGGAGCCTCCTTTCCTCACGCAGATGGCTCTCCCGCTGCCTCCCCGTGGGGAGCCCCCACTCTGTGTGGAGGCGCCTTCCTCCCCCCCCAGCTCCCCCCCAGACCCCCCCAGCTCTGCCCGCTGCGGAGATGCTGTGACATCAGCTCAGGCAGCAGTAACGCTTCTGGAACACCGGGGGCAGCAGAGGCCACACTTCAGAACTGGCTGAGGTCAGACACCGGGGTTCAACCTCAGCTGGCCTTACCCTTGTCCTTGACCTCAGTGCGCACGTGGCTTAGCTTTTCTGTGCCTGTTTCCTCCCTGTTACAGGGGGGAACAAACGGTTCCTACTCCCCCATCATCAGCCTCAGTGATGGACAGGCCCGGGCACAGGCCACGCTTGCATCAAGGTGCCGGGTACTGAGCGCCTGCTCCCACCTCAGACCCACAGAAACCAGGCGGCAGTGCTCTCCAGGCCCCCAGGAAGGAGTGGAGCCCAGGCGGCCAGTGAACTGTCTGTGGACATGAAATGACCAAGCGGCCTGAACCCAGACCAGCTTCGCAGTTCCTGCTCTTGGCACTGCCACATGTGTGCTCCGCTGTTAAGATGTCCAGTAACTCGGCAGAGCTGCCGGGTCTCACGGCACCGGCTCCCGGGCCGCACCTCTGTCCCGCACCCCTGCCAGCGCGGGAGACCAGCAGACGGCCTGGGACCCCCTGCCCTCACTGCTGACCAGCTATGGCGCCGTTTAGGAGCAAGCAGGGAGCTCCCCTACAGCAGCCCCCTCCCCCAGAGGGTCCTGAACTGTCTGATGGGGAATGGACATTTGGATCCCTGATGGGCATTCTGCGTGCTCGGCTGGGCCGTTCTGAAAGGGCCACAGATTCACTGGCTCGTGGCTTCCTTCTTTTTAAAAAATTTTCCCCCTGATTCCTTCACCTGATCCCTCCTCTGCTCCCTCGGGCCAGTGCCGAGCAGCAAGCCTCCCACCCAGAGACCATGCCTCAGCCAGCCCCCCTCCCCTCCACACACACACACACACACACACACACACACAAAACATCTGTGGTTCAGGTTTTAGGAAGCCAGACAGATTATTCAACTTGCTGTCCCCCTACCCCAATGTCGTGACCCACCAGATTCCAAGGCCAGATTCCATACTCCCATTAAGGCTCAGCACCCACCTGTGCAGCAGCTTCCAGAAACCTATAGACTCTGTACCTGGACCCCCCCCCACACACACACACACACACACGCAGGTCACTGCCACGCTGGGAACACAAACTGCCTCCCCTGACGACTGTCATCCTGAGCCGCACTCAGCACTTCTGAGCCCAGCGCTGCGCAGCCCCGGCTGCCTCCTCTCCCACACCCGCTCCCAAGGACACGGCGGGAGGCCGCCCGCCCGCCCGCCAGGCCTCCTGGGGGCTGCACCGCGGACCCTCCAAGCATGCGATACACGATGAGCAAGCGGACTTACCCAGAGAGAAAAAGAGACTGAGCCCCGTGAGGCCAAAGGCAGGGCGAGGGAGCCAGGCATCTCTGAGCATCTCCAGAGCCTGGGATCGCTGGGAGGTGGGAGAGGGCGCTGGGGGCCGTGGGGAGGGATGTTAGTGCCAGAAAATAGAATGGGACACACGGTGCACTTCAGGGACACATCCAGCAGAAAGGAAGCTTTATTTCCATCTCTCTAATATGGCTGGCCTGTATGTGGCTGCTAAAAAGAACGAGGGAGTGTGTGAGGGAGCGAGATAAAGGGGGAGGGAGTAAATCTTGTGGTTGTTGGATTTTAAAAAGCAGGTGGGAGGGCGTAAAAGAGTCTCTCTGCAAAAAGCAAGTTCCCTGGAAATGTTTACCCTCGAAAACAAGAACTAAAGCAGAGCCTGCCTTGTTTCTTAACCTGGATCGTTGTTGGGTTTTGAAAGCTATTAGAGGAACCCCTTTATTTCAAAGCTGCTGTAAGGGTGAGGGGACTCCTTTTGTCATTTAAAAACACCCCAAAAAAGGAAATACTGGTTCCTGTGGTTTGGAAAGCATTGAGGGAAGTGAGCCAGGACCCAGGAGACTTTGGGGAAGTAGGGACTTCCTCATTATTCCCCCATTTTCACTGAAATCGGAATCTGTCCAAGCAAGCTGGTGTGAAACACCGAATCCAGCTCACAGGGGGGTGAGGGGAGACGGAGGGACCTGCCCGCTCAGGAGGCCTGTGTGGCGGCCTTGCCACCTGCAGATCCAGAACAAAAGATGTCTGAAATGAAACCCTTAGCTAAAAGCCGTTAGTGGCAGGTGGTCATGTCCTAGGCTAGAACCTCCCTGATGAAGGTCGGTCTTTTTACCGGTGCGAGAACACATGTGTTCCCCGTCTTCCTCCCCTGTGCCCCTCTGCTGCTCCCACCCGCCCAGGCCTTCACCGCACAGACGCCTGTGTCCGTGGCCATTTCTGTGTGCATGGACGGCCTTGGTTAATCTCTCCCACCCACCTCCCTCTGAGCGGTCAGTCTGCTCCAGGCTTCCGTGCCTCTGGAGCTATTTGTCAGTGTCTTTTATTCATTAGATTCCACATATGAGGGAGATTATGTGATGCTTGTCTTTCTCTGACTGACTTACTTCTCTTAGCATGGGACTGTCTAGGTCTGAGATCCTTCATTTTTACTGCTCCATAGTGTTCCATTGCATAGATGTACCACAGCTTTTTTATCCACTCATCTGCTGATGGGCACTTAGGCTGTTTCCAGATCTTAGCTGTTGTAAATTGTGCCGCTATGAACGTAGGGGTGCATATATCCTTTCTGATTGGTATTTCGGATTTCTTGGGGTATGTTCCTAGAAGTGGGATCACTGGGTCAAATGGGAGTTCCATTTTTAACTTTTTAAGGAAACTCCATACTGTTCTCCACAGTGGCTGCACCAGTCTGCATTCCCTCCAGCAGTGACGAGGGTTCCTTGCTAGCACTTGTCGTTTGTAAATTTATTGATGGTAGCCATCGACAGGTGTGAGATGGTACCTCACTGTGCTTTTATTTTGCATCTCTGTTGATCAGTGACATTGAGCATTTTTTTTTCTCTCACATTCTGTACATTCTCGTTGGAGAAGTGTCTATTCAGGTTTTCTTAGTTGGGTTATTTGTCTTCCTTTTGTTGAGCTGTATCAGTCCCTCATGTATTTTGGAAATTAACCCTGTCAGATGTGTCAGTTCTCCCACGCAGTAGGCTGTCTGTCCGCTTTGCGGACGGTGTGCTTGTTTGCTGTGCAGAAGCTTAAATTTCATTCTCCCCTTTGTTTCTCTTGCCCCAGGAGCTGTGTCGGCAGCATTTTTTTAAGCTAGAGGAAGGGGTGATAAGCCAAGGAGCATGGCTGTGTTTGGAATGGAAAGGGAATGGACTCTCCCCACGGCCTCCGTAAGGAACGCAGCTCTGCTCTGCCCTGAGTTCAGCCGTGAGGCCAGCGTCAGCCTCCTGGCCACAGAGCAGCAAGATGACACATTTGTTGTAAAAAACAAAGAGCGCAGCCAGCGTGGCTCAGTGTTTGAGCATCAACCCATGAACCTGGAGATCATGGTTCCATTCCTGGGCAGGGCACACGCCTGGGTTTTGAACTCAATCCCCAATAGGGGCATGCGGGAGGCAATGGATCAATTATCCTCTCCCACCATTGATGTTACTATCTCTCCCTCTCCCTTCCTCTCTCTGAAATTTAAAAAAAACAAAACAAACAAACAAAAAAACACTCCCCAATGGTTTCCATGCTCAAAAAAAGTCACCTTTACCTTACTGAGCCATCTATTATATTTTGCATCTAAGATAACATGCCTTTGGAATGTCAGGTAACTGCCTTTCTCAGGCCCCTCCGGTCACAGCCACTGCCCACAGAGTGGAGACTGCGAATCCCCTGGCTGTTATTTTATGCTGCTAACTGCTAACTACTATCCTGTACCAACTGCTAGACCCCGAGCGAGGGCGAAGAGTCAGGCACAGGTCACCAGGGCAGAAAGCTCCAGATTCCCAGCCAGGGGCAGAGCTGGGAAAACAACCTCGCCCCAGGGTCAGTCTCCTCCCTAGCACAGCACGGGTCCTGCGGTTCGGACCCAGGTCATCAGAGCCTGCTGAGGCGGTGTAGACCCCCTGACCTTTCCTCCCTAGAGATTGCATCGAGGCCCCGGAAAGCAGCGAAACCAGACAAGTGACACCGTGGCCGGCTCAGGTCCAGCTAAACTGACCAATGGCCCCTGGCCCTGGTGCCAACCAATCAGCGGAGACCAGGGCCCTGGGAGAGCTCACCGGGAAAGCTGGTGAATATTCTAAAGGCCCTCCCCTGAGACCGCCCCCAGATCCCACCTGCAGGAGAGAGAAACACGCTCGGAGCAAAGGGCCCCATGTGCCTCTCCCTCCAAGGAGTACACCTGTGCCCGTCCCTCCTCCTCCTTCCCCACGGGCACGTATCCCCCAACCTCTAATGGACCCCATGAGCCTGCAGCCAGGCGAGCAGTGGGCAGTGGTCGCTAGTCACGGGCTAAACCCCGGACCCTGCCTCCAGCCCTTCCCTCTGGATATCCCCATTCCCCATCCCCTTTTCCTTAAATAAACTCAATTTTCTTCGGTCACCGTCTGAGATGGCTGTGTAGCCTGCCCGCGCACCACCAACTTTAACCTTTCAGCCTGTGTAAGAGAAGAACGTGTCCGTCTGTCATTTTACTTTTTATCCAATCCCAGAGACCCCCTCTCCTCCCGCCTTGCTTCCTCCCGCTCCCTAACCTGTCAGCAATGGATCTCTGCAACCCCTGTGTCTCCTCTTCGGATTGTGACGTATGAATCGGTGGGGACTGCCTCTCCCTGGGCACCAGCTCCACGAGGTGGGATTTTGCTTCCCTGTCGACAGTTTGGCTCGGATAAACTCCAAGTTCTCCACGGGTTTGAATGTGTCTTACGTGGGCAGTAAGGAGACATTTCTGAGACAATTGGCGAGAATGCACATGGACTGTGTAATAGTTACATTAATGTACGTTCATTAGTTTTGTTAGGTATGAAAGAAGCTGTGGCGATGTGCTCTAAGAGCTGTATCTGCCGCACCCGGAGTGTTTACAGGAAAATGAGGTGCTGGCCGGAATTTGCTTGAAAACATTCCAGGGGAGCAGGCCGGGGTGGGGAGGTGGTGCTGAACCGGTGGTGTGTGCGACGGGTTCATGGCACAGCCCTCTCTCCTGCTGCGTACGCTGCACATTTTCTTCAAAAAGAAAGGAAAACAGGCTCATTCCAAAGAGTGGGAGCACTTGGGCCCTCAGCAGAGGTCACCCACTTCCTGGGAGACGGAAGCAGGTCCTCAGGGGCGGCCACCTCGGCCCGAGGGCTGCCCCCGCGGGGCACTGCACCCCGAGCATCAGCGCTGCCCCCGCTCCCCCTGCCGCTCCTCGGTAACCGGGAAGGTGGCTTCTTCTTTGTTTTTTGTTTGTTTCTTTGTTTGTTTTTTGTTTTTATCCGCCAATGAGGAAAGAGCGGTTGGCAGGTCTTAGCCACCCACCGGGTGTGTCTGTGTGTGTGTGTGTGTGTGTGTGTGTTTTACATTTTTTTAATTTCAGAGAGTAAGGGAGAGAGAGAGAGAGAGAAACATCAATGATGAGAGGCTCATTGATCACCTGCATCCTGCATGCCCCACCCCGGGGATCGAGCCCACAACCAGGGCACATGCCCTGACCTGGAATTGAACCAGTGACCTCCTGGCTTACAGGTCGATGCTTAACCACTGAGCCATGCCAGCCGGCCCTAGCCACCGATGTGACATGTGTACAGTAGTCAGGAAGGGTCAGAGCTGGGTGCACGGGAACCTACACGGAGCACTGGCCCTTCCCAGCATGCCGCACTGCCCATCAGGAGGGGGGCCTTGCCCCCGGCTGTCTGGGGCCACAGAGAGGCCCGGGCTGAAGAGGGGGTGCCAGGGCAGGGCCTGCAGGAACAGGGCTGGCTCAGGGCCCCCGATGAGTGGCTGAATGGATCTGGAGAGGAAGTGAGGGAAGCAGCCATCATGGGGAGGGTGGGGCCCGCCTCGGTCTCTGGGGCTGCGCTGGGCAGGGAGGAGGGGTGGAGGCAGGTGGGTGGCAGGTGCTGGAGCCAGAGGGCTGATAAGGAAATGCTGGGGCTCTCTCTCCCACCCCGAGGGGTGTCCATGCCTGGACCTTATACAGACTCTGTCCTCAAGGTACCTTGTCAATATGCTAGCTACGGCCCCCACTGGCTCATCCCAGGACGCACAGTGCATGGGGATGGAAATCAGGGAGGAGAAAGGGGGCAGCCCAGGGAGAACTGTCCCCCATCCCCACCCCGTGGCCATAGCAGGCTCCTCCCGGTTGCCCCCCTCTCAGGAGCTGGGCTGCAGGTGGGGGGTGGGAGCCTGGCACAGCCAGGGGGGAGCCTGGCACAACCAGGGCCTTGCTGAGGCTCAGCCTCCTTCAGGCCCCAGGCTGCACCCAGCCACCCAGGCTGCCGCAGGCACATGTCAGCCGGAGAGTTTTGGTTTGACGTGGCCGGCCTCCTCCTTTTTCGAAGTGCAACTGAGGTGCCTGCGGCCCAGGGAGCCGTGTCTCCAGCTCCCTGGGTCTCACACTGGGTCCGGGGCCTCCGTTGGGGGACATTTGCAATAAGAAGTGGATCCAGCCCAGGTCAGGCTGTGGCCCAGTTTGGTTGAGAATCATCCTGTGCACCAAAATGTTGCCGGTTCCATCCCTGGTCAGGCCACATGCCCAGGTTGCAGGCTTGATGCCCAGTAGGGAGCATATAGGAGGCTGCCAATTGATGTTGCTCTCTTCCTCTCCCTTCCTCTCTCTCTAAAATCAATTTTTTTTTTAATTTAAAAAAGAAAAAAGAAGTGGATCCAGAAGTTCCCTCTGCTTCCATTCAGTGCTGGACCAAGAGGAACCAGGTATGGGACATAAGCAGAAGGGTCAGAGGTGCTGAGTGGGGGTGAGGTCCCTCGCAGTGGGGCACAGGTGGAGGAGGGCTCCCCAGTCCCCCCTCCCCCCGCCCCTAGCCCCCCCCGTCCCTCCTCCCCTACCCCACCCCACCCACCCCACCCCGCTCACTGAGCCTCCGGAGGCCCGTTTGCCGGGAAGAGTGGGTCTCCCAGGGAGGCAGTGACGCCGGGGAGGCAGGAAGTGAGGTCACTTTGCAGAGTGAGACGCCCATACCAAAATGGGCTGTTGGGGAGTGAGGCCTTACTTTTGGATTTCTACCAAGTGCCACACGTCCTGCAGCTTTTCCAGATGGCGCTCAGGCACCTGCTCTGCGGGGGAAGCAGTCTCACCGTAACGCAGAGGAAGGGGCTGTGTGGCCTCCGAACGCCTGCTGAGGCCGCAGGGAGCCTCCCTCGCTGCACCGGCCTCCGGCCTCACCCCTCAGGGCGCGGCCAGACGGGACTGCCAGCAGCACTGGAGGCTCAGACCCAGCCAGCAGGACCTCCGTTTCTGACAAGAGTCCAGGTGGTGCCTGAGCACCGTCAGTCTGAGACTATCCCTTGAGCCGCTATGGAAAGGTTGGCCCCGGAGAAGGGCCCGGTGTGGGGTGGAGAGGGACTGGTGGGCAGGAGCAAGCTGAGGGTGGAGTGCTGGTGGGGGTGTGCAGACACCGTGCTGGCTGCGGGCACCATGGTGTGGCGCCTGGCGGGGACCCGGCTCGCTCCCCAACTCTCTGTCCCCGCGCGTCCCAAGCCACCCAGTCCCGGAGGGTCTCACCACAGGGGGTCACCCCTGGTGTCTGTGTCTGAGCGGCTCCCTTCCAGGG
>CM072929.1:73257799-73260299 GCA_036971965.1 Nyctalus aviator
CACACACACACTCAAACCACACACGCACCACACCCACACAACCACACACACACACACCACACACAAACCACACACACACACCACACACACCACACACACCACACACACCACACACACACCACACACACACCACACACACACACACCACACAACACACACACAACACACACACCACACCACACACACACCACACACACCACACACACACCCCCTACAAACACACACCACACACACACAATACACACACCACAACACAAACACAAAACACACACACAACACAACACCCACACATACACACCACACACACCACACACACACACACCACAAACACACACCACACATACACCACACACACACACTGAACAGACACACACACACACCCCACACACACACCCAACATACCACACACATACACCCCACACACACCACACACACCATACACACCACACACACACACACCAAACACCCCACACACAGACATTCCCACACACACACCCCAACAGACACCACACACACCACACAAACACACACACCATTCACACACACACACACCCCAAACACACCATACACACACACACACACACACACACACCACACACACACACCACACACACACACACACCACAAACACACACACCCCACACACACACAACACACACACAACACAACACACACACAAAACACACACACCACACACCACACACAACACACACCACACACACACCACACACACCACACAACCCAACACACAAACACAACACACACACACAACCCAACACACACACACCCCACACACCACACACCACACACACACACACACACACACACCACACACACACCACACACACACACACCACACACACACCACACACACACCACACACACACCACACACACCACACACACACCACACACACACCACACACCACACACACACACACACCACACACACACACCACACACACCACACACACACACCACACACACACACACACCACACACACACACCACACACACACACACACACACACCACACACACACACACCACACACACACACACCACACACACACACACCACACACACACACCACACCCACCCACACATGCACCACACACAAACCACACCTCCCCACACACACCACACACACACACCACACCACACACACACACACACCATAAATACCACACACACACACCACACACACACACACACCACACATACCACACACACACACCTTACGCACACACACATACCACACACACACACCACACACACCACACACACCACACACACCACACACACCCCCACACACACACCACACACACTCACACCAACAACACACACACAACACACACACCACACAACACACACACCACACACACCACACACACACACCCCCACAAACACACACCACACACACACAACACACACACCACAACACAAACACAAAACACACACACAACACATACACCATACACACACAGCACACACACACACACCACACCACACACACCACACCACATACACACACACCACACACACCACACATACACAGACATACACACACACCACACACACACCACACACACCACACACACAGACACCACACACACCACACATACACACACATACACACACCACACACACACACACCACACACACACACACCACACACACCACACACACACACCACACACACAAACACACCACACACACACATACACCACACACACACACACACCACACACACCACACACACACTCCACACACACACACACCACACACACACACCACACACACACACACACCACAAACACACACACACCCACACACACACAACACACACACAACACAACACACACACAAACACACACACACACACCACACACAACACACACCACACACACACCACACACACACACAACCAACACACAAACACAACACACACACACAACCAACACACACACACAACACCACACACACACACACACACACCACACACACACCACACACACACCACACACACACACACCACACACACACACCACACACACACACCACACACACACCACACACACCACACACACACCACACACACACCACACACCACACACACACACACAACACACACACACACCACACACCACACACCACACACACACACACCACACACACATACCACACACCACACACACACACCACACACACACACCACACACCACACACACACACCACACACACACCACACACACACACCACACACACACACACACACACCACACCACACACCACACACACACACACCACACACACACACACACCCACACACACACACACACACCATAACCACACACACACACCACACACACACACACACCAAATACCACACACACACTCAAACCACACACGCACCACACACACACATCCCTACACACACCACACACCCCACACACACCACAAAGTGACACAACACACACCACACACACACCACAAACACCA